>CP139502.1:90510527-90745908 GCA_021014915.2 Artemisia tridentata subsp. tridentata | reverse complement strand
AGTCCAAAAACAACCTGCTGAGGGCTTAACAGCAGTATCCCAATATCCCATACCCATATACATTGGGTCAATAAATCCAGGCCAATAACCATTCTGAAAATAAGAACTAGTGGGTTGCACAAATGGTCTAGCAACATATCTTCTCCTAGCAGATTGAGAATGTCTATCAGCAGAATGTCTATCAGCAGAATTGCTGGTCCTATGAGTTGCTTGTGGAACATATGGTGGTATATCCTTAACATTAGTCCACATTGGTTTAGGTTTATTTTGACCACTACCTACACCCATTCTTTGCTCATGAAAATTACAATCCTTAATCAAATGAAATTTACTTCCACACACAAAACATTTCTTCCTTTTAGAAGATTTATTCAAATTGAAAGATGTTCCATGACAAGCAAAAGTATTCAAACCATTAACATTAACAGAATTGTTTTTGACAGAATTAAAAACATTGTTTTGCAAAGAATTAAATAACAAGTCTTCAGAAGAAACTGTCTTTGAATTTGATTCATCAGCAGCAACTCTAACAGGCTTGTAAGGAGTCTTGGGTGTAGGCTTTGGTGAGGTCTTGGGAAGGTCTGACTTTTCACTTGAATCACAACTGGTAGTAGACCCTTGGTCTGAGGACATGTCACTAGAAGAACAAGAGACATAGTCAGTAGAATTAGAATCAGGGTCTGGCAAGTCAATTGACCTTTTGCCATAAAGATGGTGTGATCCATCAAAGTCTGAGGTGGTGGTATTTGAGGGCATGTGCTCTCCTCTTATAGGTCCAGGGACAGCATGTAAGGTTCCTTTTTTAACAAAATTCGCTAAGCCTGCTGGTGTAGGTTTACCTACATCAAACCTAGCCTCTAAACCAACATATTTTTTAAAGCCTAAACCTATACTAGAGTTTACAGGTTGACTATTATAGAGACAGTTGTTTAACTTATCACCTGACATTAACCCAATCTTATGATTAGCAATCTCCTTCTCTAATTTCTCTTTAAGTACATGGTTTTCAGATTCTACATCAGCTTTTTCTTTCTCAGTTCGTTTTAAATCAATTCTAGTACATTTCAAATCACTTTCCAACACCCTTATCTTTTCATCATAAGCAAGCTGATTCTTTTGAAACCAAACCTTTTGTTTTTCTAGAGTTTTTAAAGTCAGTTTTAAAGACTCAACTTCTACATAACATTTATTATATTTAGGTTTCAATTCATCATAAGCCTCCTTAAGTTCATTATATCTTTCACTACAACCAAAAACACAATTATGTACCTGAGAGATGCCCATTAAGGCAACTTGATCATGTTGATCCTCTGTAGTACAGCATGCCAGCAATCCACTCTGCCCAGAAGCTTCATCATTATCAGGTTCATGCACCTTCCAATTGACATGATCATCCAGAGTGACCAAAGCTCCAGCTTTCCCAGTTTCCACTTGTTTTCTGCTGATAGGTAGTATACCTAACCTCATCACCAGCCTTCCTATCCTTGCATTCTCTTGAGAAGTGACCCATCTGGCCACATGTATAGCATTTGACCTTCCTCCTGTCAAATCTAGCAGAGTCTCTTCCCTTGAAGCCAAACTTTCTTCCTGACTTATCTTCAAACCTTTTGATGTTCATTGAGAGCATGGCCACCTGCCACTTCAAGTTCATCTCTTCCATATCCAGAGGATCCACTTGATCAAAATCCTCATAAGCAAGTTCCTGCTGATGATCATAATCAGCAACAAAAGATTGAATAACATCTTCCAATACACCACTAGACTTTGGTTGTGAATTTGGTCTGGTGTTGTTGTAGGAAGATGATGCTGAGGAGCTTGGGCTTGAAGCTTGATTCATCTTATTGGAGGTGGTGCTAACAAAGGCTGAGTAACTGGGAGTGGATGGACGAATGGGACTTCTAACATCAGGCTCAAGTGTTTTGAGCTTGTTGTAGAGATCATCAAAAGAAAGCATATCCAATTCACCTTTAGCTTTGAGTGCAATGCTCACATGCAGCCAAGATGGAGGTAAAGATCGCAGGAACTTTGCATTGCAATCCTCATTGTCTGGCCTGGCCTTCAGCTGATTCAATTGACTAAAAATCTTATGAAACCTGTCATACCCCTTGTGAATACCTTCTTCCTCAGAGATTTAGAATTCTTGAAACTGCTGTTTTAACATAGATTTCCTCATCCTTTTTGACTCTTCATTCCCACCAAACCTAGCCTTGATTGCCATCCAGATGTCCTTTGCATCCTCCATATAGTGAAAATCACCAATGTGATCATCTGGAATAGCCTGAAGGAGAATGGACCTTACTTTATTCTCTCTCTGTACAGTAAGAATCTCTTCAGCAGATTGAGGGTCAACAATGGTAACTACACCATCAGCATCTTTGATGTGTTTCTTCAAAGTATTCCCCTCTTTGACAATTTCCCAAAGATTCCAATCTACATTCATGATCCAGTTCTGCATCTTCATAGCCCACAATTCATATTCTTCCTTCTTGAGGTATGGAAACTTTGCATTGCTGTTGGTGAGAGTGAGTTGTTGAAAAGATGAAGATGTGGTGTTATGGTTGTTGTTGACTTCTGAGCCGTCTTCTGATCCAGGCATTGTTTTGGTTGAAAGGGTGTAAGGAATGGATGTTCTTAGTATCACAGAGACTCTCCCGAGGCTCTGATACCACTTGTTGAACCTAAGACCTTGATAGATCTTCGAGCACTCTTGGATCGATAGTAATGTTTATGTAATCACAAACACACTAATAGAAAGTCTCTAATACTTGTATAAAGCGGAATATAAACACAAGTAAAAACACGAATAACTAAGAACACTTTGATCCTCTATGGATCTTTTATTAATACTAAAACTTGTTTTTCAAACTCGTACCTATTACATAATCAATCCTTTTATAGATAAGGAACCCTAACTAGGTTTCACTAGAAACCCTAAACCATTTCACAAGAAACGTATATTCTAAAAACTAAACAAGATATGCATTATCACTTTCTAAATAAACTCATGCATATCCTAACAAATATCAAAATACGCGGAAACTATCCATCAGCAGAAACACATTCCGCAGAATCTCTACTTCCGCAGAAACATTCTTCAGCAGAATCACAAAGCTTCGGCAGTAACCATCAGTAGTAACCATCACCAGAATTCTTCCTTAGGAGAATTCCCAACAGACGGCGTCAAGCACATTTATGACGGCGTCAACCCTTGATAGACCAGAGCGGATTTTGGAGGATTAAAAAGGGACGGTGTCAGGAAGACCATCCGGGAACCCTAGCCACGGCGAGGTGACGGCGTCACCTCCTACAACGTGACGCCGTCAGCCCCTAAACTCTATATATAGTTTTGCAATTTTTAGTCATTAGTGTGCAACTTTGGGAGGAGAAACCCTAGACCAATTTTCTGCCATTTTTAATGGTTTTATACCCTTGGATCTCCCATGTTTAATTGAAGATAAGTAATCATTTAATCATTCAATATGTCTATGTGTTGTTTGATTATATCTTGTTCTTGTCTTTTAATTAACATGCTAGGCTAGATTTATCTTGTGTTTGCTTAGATCTAATGAAACCTAACTATTGATTATTGGTTATTAGTGTGTTATTAATTGTATTGGATGATTGTTCATCGATGTTAGGCTTAAGAAAACTGGCTAACCTCCTATACGGTAACTTGCTTGAACGTCTTAAGAAACATGAACCAATGCGTACTAAGGTTTTTATGGTTGTATTTAATGCATGAGCGAATTCTAGTGATCCCATGTTAGGAGCTTCTTAGCCGGCTCGACATAAGAGTGAAGTAGGAGCTTGTAGAGTTGGGGAAGTACGTACGCCACCCCACGATTGGTATTAAGGAATACACCCGTCATCCACGCAATTAATACACACTAATCAACCGGTAAAAGATAGTTAGGGAGTAAGGAAATCTAAGTAAACACATTTCTCTCCATATAAGTTTCACGACCTTTTCATTTTCAGTTATTTTATTTTATTTGCATTTGTAGTTATTTGGGTTAGTTGACTAGTAACTAATTCCGCCCACTCCTTCAAACCCGAGATTTTACTCGCTTTTATAAAAAATTATAAAAATACAAAAAGAATCTTCCCTCACCCTTAGACCTATTAGAGTAGTTTTTCAATCCTAACGACACTATTCCCCTAGAGAACGATCAATCCCCCAGGTACTTGCCACTTCACTATACTACATCGGTCAGGTACACTGCCTGGTGGGGATTGCAAGCCTCTTGAGATCCCTCGAGAGGTAAAACCTGTTGTAAGGTCACAAAACCACGCATCAAGTTTTTGGCGCCGCTGCCGGGGAATAGTTATTGTTTAGGTTGAATTTTTATTTTATTAGGTTTACTCACTAGATTCCTTTCTAGTGAGATTTTTATTTTATTTTTCTAGGTTTTCTTTAGTCTATCTTTTTTCTTTGTTTCTTTGTTCGTAACCATTACCATCCGACATCATGGAAGGTGGTAATATCCTCGATCCCAACAACCCACCACCACAACAATACCCACCTCCTAGAGCCCGTACCTTAGGAGACTACTCCTGTCCTAGCCACCATGGCTATCGAAACACCATTGAGCTCACTCAAGGAGCCAATGTCACTGCCTTGCGATCCGACACCATCTGGTTGGTGCAAAGCGGATGCGCATTCCATGGACTTCGTTCCGAAGATCCTAATCAACATCACAAGGATTTCCTCAAAATTGTAGACTCCATAGACCTTGATGTTGCCACTCGAGAGACGACCCAATTGCGTCTCTTTCAATTTTCTCTACGCGACCATGCTCGGCAATGGTTGTTGCAATTACCCATGAACTCCATCTTGTCTTGGAAATATCTTACCACCCGTTTCCTAGCTAGATTCTTTCTACCTAAAGCGATTACTTTGTTGCGCGAGAGGATTGTTAAGATTAGTGAGCTAAGAGAATTCAATGAGTTGATTAAGAGTGAATTCGAGTTTAGGACCAGCACAAGCCTAGATAACTTCGAGCTTAGGAATGACTTTAGACTCTTTGAGAATTTTTTCCCAACCAAAACCGAGTTAAGTCACCATAAGTTCCTCTTGAAGTATCCTTGTCCCGCAAAGTATAGGAAAAACCCATGGATTAGGAAAGGAAACCATATGAATGTGAAAGTCCCATGCATGATTGGTCATATGTTTAGAGAGCATACTTATATTGACTTGAGGGCCCCAATGAATATCATGTCTAGGCTTTACTACAATTGGATTATGAGCGTTAAGTTAGAACCTAGGCAAGATCCCTATAACCCTAAGCGACTATGTAATTTTGTTGGAAGAGTTAGAGGCATACACGTCTTCATTAAAAACTTCACTTATCGATGTGATTTCATAATCTTAGAAGATGTAAGAGGAATCATAGACCAACATTTAGGTGAGATAGTTTTGGGTGAACCATTCGTCAACACATCTAAAATGATCTATGATAGGGACGAGGGCATCATCACTTTTTCCAAGGTAACCGAGTGTGTTAAATATAAGATGCCTTATAAGTTTGAAAAGTTCAAGGGTGTTGAAGACTTAGATGTCGACAATATCCCTACATTCGATGTGAGTGAGAATAATCACAATGTAGAGAGGATTAAATATTCGGGATGCATGGCCTTAGGTCCGGAATACATATGGGATGACAATGTGATTAAAAACTTTAAAACCGCATTTAAGTTGCGGTATGGAAAAACGTAATGTACGTGACTTTGAGTCTAGCTACAAGACTCGTTAATAAAGAAAAGCGCTTCTTGGGAGGCAACCCAAGCTTTATTTGCTTTATGTGTTTATTTAGTTGTTTGTTTGATTTATTTGCTTCCGTATGTGTGTTTAATTTTTATTATTATTGATTCATGTTCAAAACTAAATTGTGAAAATGCTTTATCTTGTTTTTAACTTCGTCTTAACTACATATAAAGGTATTTTGCAAAAGGTAAGTGTAAGGGAAATCCAAATCGGTTTATTAGAACAAATGAACATGAATCATAACAATAATAAATTAACATACATATTAGTATTTGTTTGAGTCAAATGCTTGTATCGAGTCATAATGATATTTTGCAGGAATTCCAGGAAGTAAGGTATAGGTTTTTCCAGAAATTTTCCGGAAACTTAACATGAGAATTCTGTCAGATCATTTCTGACGGTGTCAGGCATTACAACCTGACGGCGTCAGGTTTTAATTTTCTGAAATTTTTGAAAGTTTTGTTTTCATAAAAAGTTTTTATTAAATCTCTAACTTATAAACTCCAGGAATCTGCAAAATAATCATTCCACAAGCATTATATCCTTATATAGATTTATCCCGCCGATGTTATGCAGGTTTTTGTGTTTGTTTTCTCAGGTTTAACAGGTTATTTTGGACAAGGAGATGTATGTGGAATCAGGCTTTTGGCGATGCTTTAGTCTTGGAGCTTCTACATTCTCTTGGAAGAAGATCTAACCATGTTACCTCTTTATCCACCAAACGAATCAGGGGAGTATTTGATTTCATTCGTTTACCTTATTTACTTTTACATCTTGTTATTTGAACATTGGGGACAATGTTCATCTTAAGTGTAAGGGGGGGGGGGGTAAAGTACGATACTTTAGAGAATACAATTGCGCTTGATTTTTGTTTGTTTAATGGTAGATGTGTAATAAAACTGAGAGAAATACCTGTTAGGGAAATTTTAGTGCCAAATTTAATTTTTTTTACAACATATAGGAGTGAAACTTTGATCTTAATGAGCGTCTCATGGATAGGAAGTTATATGACTAGCACAAAACCGTAGCACTAAAAAAATTTTCCACCCCCAAATATGTGAGGTTCGCCCCTAGAATTGGTAGGAAAAGCATTTATGCTATGATGTGTGTACCGGTAGCACTTAGATTCTAGAACTTGCGTTAGGACCATTCCGAGGCCACAAGTGAGACTACATTCGTGTAGTTAGATTTACTACATGATAAGAGGCATTAGGATTAACCCATTGTTTTACACCTGTGTTTTTGTTATAATTACGTTGGCTACATTGGTCAAGTAATTCTCCCACACCCTTTGCGTTGTACTCATTTTTAGTACACGATACCCCTAGTACACCCCTCAGAGCCTATCTTTTCGTTTCTAACTTTAAGCATTTTATTTAAAGTAAGAATTTGTTTACACCCCACTTAAATGTACACCCAAATCGCCTTAGCCTACCTTGTATGCACTCATTTTTAGTGCATTATTGTGACAACATTTGTTTAAACCCCAAGTTAATTATCTAATTGATTACATGGTTGCTAAGTCGAGTCATATCCTTGTACATATTGTTTTGGGACGATTGGGACTCATGGGTAAAGTACTAGTGTAATGGAGTAGTGGGGAAGAACAATATTATTACCCCCATATGTGCTAAATATTTTAAAAAGTACTCCAAGTGTTTCGATTATCTTAATTCGAGTCATTAGAATAGTTATTTGTAAAGTTATGTAAAAATTCAAGTGTAAGGGGAATGCAACGCCCCTATGATGTATTATTTTGGATGGTAGGGCAAGAGTGTATGAAAAAAAAAAAAAAAATCAAAAAAATCAAGAAAAATACAAAAAAAAAAAAAAATGAGAAAAAGAAAAGTAGAAAAAACATACGGACTACCATCCCGTTTCATTTTATGTTTATTTTATGTTTTTGTTATTTTGTTTTTAGCTTAAGTCGAGTCTAGTCTTGGCTTAGCAACGCCATATTGTACATGTAATTAATCAGGATCTTTAACTCGCCACCAGTAAAATATCCTTTATCCAACAAAACCGTGTTTATCATATCCCTACACCTCACGTTATAACCCATGTAAAAGCCCTCTTTGATAGTTTATCTTAGGTGCTTACGCCTAGTGGAGAAGGTTTTTGATCCTTTCCCAAGCCTATGGTAATCTATTTGCTATGACAGGTAGTGAGAGATATTATCCGTTTTCATTTATGAGATATACTTTTATGACACCTGAGAGATGTGAGTATCTAAACACTACTTGTGAGGTGCTAGTTTGTAATCTCCGTGCTTATTATGATTAAAGTGGAACGACTATTTGTTGTAATTACTTTTATATTAGCGTTAAATGACCCCTAACTTGTATTTTGATTAGAATAAAAGCGCATTTGCTTGAGGACAAGCAAATCTCAAGTGTAAGGGTATTTGATGAAGCGAAAAGTGTACCGCTTTTAGGGGGTCATTTAAGCCCTAAATCGTATTTATTTGATCAAATATTGCCCTAAATCGTTCCTTTTGTCATTTTAGGTACTTTGGAGAAGAAATCTGGAAAAGGAAGCATTTTGTACGTTTTTGGAGCATAAAAGTGAAGAAAACGACAAAGTCTCCAAAGCTGCTGGAAAAGTACACATGACGACGTCAAGTACTGCTCCTGACGGCGTCATGGCTTGGCAAAAGAGGTGGATATGAAAAATACACGTGACGCGCCAGAGAGTTTTACAATGGAAAGTCTGACGGCGTCACCCTTTAAGGTGATCAAGGCCATCATGGTTTAAGTTAAAGAGAGACGGCGTCAAGCACATTTTTGACGGCGTCAACCCTTGATAGGCCAGAGCGGATTTTGGAGGATTAAAAAGGGACGGCGTCAGGAAGACCATCCGGGAACCCTAGCCACGGCGAGGTGACGGCGTCACCTCCTACAACGTGACGCCGTCAGCCCCTAAACTCTATATATAGTTTTGCAATTTTTAGTCATTAGTGTGCAACTTTGGGAGGAGAAACCCTAGACCAATTTTCTGCCATTTTTAAGGGTTTTATACCCTTGGATCTCCCATGTTTAATTGAAGATAAGTAATCATTTAATCATTCAATATGTCTATGTGTTGTTTGATTATATCTTGTTCTTGTCTTTTAATTAACATGCTAGGCTAGATTTATCTTGTGTTTGCTTAGATCTAATGAAACCTAACTATTGATTATTGGTTATTAGTGTGTTATTAATTGTATTGGATGATTGTTCATCGATGTTAGACTTAAGAAAACTGGCTAACCTCCTATACGGTAACTTGCTTGAACGTCTTAAGAAACATGAACCAATGCGTACTAAGGTTTTTATGGTTGTATTTAATGCATGAGCGAATTCTAGTGATCCCATGTTAGGAGCTTCTTAGCCGGCTCGACATAGGAGTGAAGTAGGAGCTTGTAGAGTTGGGGAAGTACGTACGCCACCCCACGATTGGTATTAAGGAATACACCCGTCATCCACGCAATTAATACACACTAATCAACCGGTAAAAGATAGTTAGGGAGTAAGGAAATCTAAGTAAACACATTTCTCTCCATATAAGTTTCACGACCTTTTCATTTTCAGTTATTTTATTTTATTTGCATTTGTAGTTATTTGGGTTAGTTGACTAGCAACTAATTCCGCCCACTCCTTCAAACCCGAGATTTTACTCGCTTTTATAAAAAATTATAAAAATACAAAAAGAATCTTCCCTCACCCTTAGACCTATTAGAGTAGTTTTTCAATCCTAACGACACTATTCCCCTAGAGAACGATCAATCCCCCGGTACTTGCCACTTCACTATACTACATCGGTCAGGTACACTGCCTGGTGGGGATTGCAAGCCTCTTGAGATCCCTCGAGAGGTAAAACCTGTTGTAAGGTCGCAAAACCACGCATCATGCGGTACTTTGTGGGCTTAAGAATTGCACTTTGTCCTTTGTCACCTCGGCATCTCGATTCACTTCCCCCGGTGGAGGGGGCATAGGAGTCGAGGGTCCATCAACTTTCTTACCACTTCTTTTTGTGATCGCCTTCACATCGCCCCTCGGGTTAGCGATCGTGTTGCTAGGAAGAGTTCCCGAGCCCGAGGGTCGATCATTTAAAGACTTTTTGATCTCATTTAATTGGATAACCAATAACCGGTTTGTCTCATATTGGGTCCTATTTGTCTCATCTTGGGATTTTATGAATTGCTTAAGCAACTCATCCGAGGACGTCTGATTTTGGTTCGAACCTTGGTTTTGATTAAAATTTTGACCTCGGTTTTGGTTTTGGACATTCCCTGGATTTTGGTTGAAATTCCCCTGATTTTGACCTCGATTTTGGAAACCTTGGTTTTGACATTGATTTATTCGACTTTGGATTTGGTTAAATTGGGTATTTCGATTTTGCCCATTTGGATTTTGAGGACTAAAACCGGGTGGTGCTAGAAAATTGTTGGAACGGTAGCTGAGGAGATTACGGTCTCCTTGGGGTTGGTAACCATTACCTCCTTGATTATAGGATCCCGAAGTAGCATAAACGCTCTCTTGAGTGTTGCCACTAATGGCTGGACACTCGAAATATGGATGTGGACCACCACATGTTTCACAGCTTTGATTTACCACATTGACTTGTTGATCCTTTTGAATCTGATTTTGATGTATTCTCAAGACAGCAGTGGACATATTATCCATCCTTTTAGTGAGTGAAGCCATCTCGGGTGAAGAGTCCGTAGTGATAGATTTAGTTGACTCGTTCCTCTCGGCGGAGGAATCCCAATGATTGTGGTGGGTGGTCATGTTCTCGATGAGATCATAGCACTCTTCGGGTCGCCTTTTCATGAAGGTACCACCGGCCGCAGCATTGATCGTGTCACGATGTCTTAATGTTAAACCATTATAGAACGTGTCTATAATGGTGACAAGCAACATATTGTGATTAGGACAACGATCAATCGAAAGCTTGTAACGTTCCCATGCTTCGAATAAAGATTCTTCTGGAAGCTGGCGAAAGTTACTTATATCATTTCTCAATTTCGTCACCATCGACGGTGGGAAATATTTTGCCAAGAATTTTGAAGTCATTTCATCGAAACTATGAATTGAATTCTTAGGAAGACGATCAAACCATGCGGTGGCATGATTCGTCAAAGAATATGGGAAAAGATATAGACGAAGGGCGTCATCAGTGACCCCATTTTGTTTCATACATTGGGTGACGGTAATGAATTTATCAAGATGTTTGTTTGCATCTTCACCCGGTAAACCGTGAAATTTGCATGAAGTTTGGACTTGTTGGATCATGTGATGTTTAAGTCCAAAATCCGCGGCTTGGATGTTAACGGGAGCAATAGGTCCGCCCCGTCCTTGCATGGTTGGTTGGCACAACTCCTCCATCGTTCGGAGATTGGGGGCTGTTTCATCATTGTTTGGATCGTCTGCCATTTTATCAATGGGAATAGTACGAATCTCGGGTTCGACTATTCGGGCAGTACGTCTACGATTACGTCTTCTCGGAATATCTACGAGTTCACGTAAAGGACTTGTAGACGTGGAAGAACGAGTGCGCATGCACTAAATAAAATAATTCAATTAAATCAAGATCGAAGCAAAACACAAGGAACCTAAAACCTTAAATCAACCATCGTACGGTAGCTCTCTGACTGAAAAACGCACAGAGTGGCAGAGAAGCAAAGGTGGGCAATAAATGCTCCTTAAAAACCCGCTTCTTTCGGTTCGATAATTTAATGTCAAACCCTCCTTAAACCTCCGTTATAGTTTGGTTATCAATCAAAGGTGAGACGAATTCGCAAGCGACACAAAGACAAGTTTTAATCTGATGTTTGGGAACTTATTATGATAATACCCAAGTTGAGGAATATTTTATTAATTTTGCTTTTATCTTTTATTTTACAATAAAACAGAAAATGTTTTTGGGTTTTTATTTTTATATGATATTATATATAAAAGAAAAGAAAAATATTTTTGTATTTTATATGGTTTATGAAAGTGGAAACTTCTGAAAGAAGGATCTCAAGTCACTAATCGTTAAAAATCTCAACGATATTGTCGCAACACAACCTCCCCAGCAGCGGCGCCAAAATTTGATCCGTCGCAAAAGTGCGTATATAAATAATATCAGACGGATACACGTGAATAAAGACAAATCAACCCTTTAGGAAAAAGGCTAACTTGCAAAAACTCACATTTGTGTGTGTGATACCAGGTAAGTGATTACCCGGGTCGTGTCCCAACGAGTTGTGAATGGGCAATCGTTAGAGATTTGGATTAGAGTGACTGATGATTAGGATATGGATTTTTGCTTTTTATATTCTATTTAACAAATGAGAAACAAATTCTCACGGGAAAATTAAGTTCTAAATGATTTAAACTAAAAACGCGTAACGAGAATTCTAAAAACGAGCTACGAAAGTGAAATCTATGAAAATAAAACCTACAAGTGCCAAATTATTTTTCCTAAGTTATAAATGACAAAAGGAAATTTTAGAAAAAAGATTTATATTTTTCTGACTTATATATTTTTTTATTATGAATTTAAAACAGTTTTAAACTAATTAAATTATTAAAAATACTAAACTTATTTAGAAAAATCTGAAACTTTTTCTAAAAATACTTTATACTATTACTATCCTAGGAAAAATACAAAGAGGGTACCAGCTTATTCTAATAAGCTGTAATAAGCTAAATTGGTTCGAACAGCTTAAATGGAAAGTGACTATAAGATTTAAAGTGTGCAAGCTATAACCAGAGAAGTCCCAAGGGCACAATGGTAAGCATGTGTGTGTGTGAGTCAGGTGACCTGGGTTCGAGTCCCAGCACTGACTTTTTTGTAAAACTTATTATTATTATTTTTTACTTTTTCTTTTTCTAACTTATTATTAAGCTATAAAATGACAATGTTTAAAAAGGAACTTATTTTAAATATGACTGAATAAGCTAGATTTAAGCTATGATGATCAACAGTTGAGCTTTTTAAGGTTTTAAGACTAATTATGATTTTAAATAAGCTATAAGCATATTTTTAAGCTATAAGTTAATGGAAAAAGCTAAAAGGGACTGAGATAAGTGTAAATAAGCTAAAGGGTCTAGAAAAGCTATGGATTATAAGCTGATAAGCTCTAATAAGCCAAAACAAAAACACTAGTCTGCTGATATGCTAGGTGGACAGGGCAAAAAACGTACTTTTCAAGCTACTGAAAAGCTGGTTAGAAAAATTCTAAAAAATAAACTAAAAATATGACCAAGTACACAAGCCAGCAAACTATATGCGTGCCAAATTACAGCTTAATTGGACTTAAGATGAAGAAATGAAAAATAAAAGAAAATCAGCTGAACATGGGAAATCACAAAAATGTGCGAATTTGCATACTGATATGGGCTGATTTGAGCAATTTCATTAACCAAGGCTTAAGGTACTGAACTATTGTTAAGAATGGACTAAAAAGATCATATAAACACCAAAAATAAGGGATAAAACAGCCTAAGCTTATACCAAGCTTATTAGAACAGTGAATGCCCTATAATTGCACTAATGGATTCAAATCCTAGAATTCTTTAAAAACAGGCCAAGTACTCTTACTAACAGCTTAATTATGCTAAATAAGGGCTATATTAAACTTGACTAATTTGCAAATGAACAGTAATAATCCAAAATGACCCGTTTAACCCATTGAGCCAAACACTCCTTATATTGATTGATTTTTAGATTTTGAACACAAATCACCAAGATAAGCTATGGAACTTATTAACTATTGATGATCTAACTTACTTGAATCCTAATTAACAACTTTCAATAGCCAAAAAGCACTCAAACAAGCTGAGTGCTTATTTGACTATTTTTTGGATTTTATGACTTTTTAAGGTTTTTTTAGGAAAATGAAATAAAAGCTATTAAGTACTTATGAAACTGATGAAATACAACTAGAAACTAGTAATAAGCATAAAATAACAACAATAAGCTACTATTAAGCTATTGTACAGTAATATGGAAAAAACATGAAAATATTGAAATTGCTTACAACTGAGAATTGGATTATAGAACAAAGAACTAATGATTAGAAACACCTAGCTTGTCAACAACAAGCTAGAAACCAAATAAGCTCTTCCATGAGCAGCTTATTATTCATAACTGCTTATCTTGAGCTCCCTTTGACTTTTTGTAGACCAAACTTGAATCCTTGAATTTGAGCTGAGGTGGACTTATCATAAGCTCACTATAAGCTATGTTAAGCTTAAATGAGCTTATTCAACAATAAAAGGAGCTTTTGCAATATCAAATTAACTTAATACGAATCAACAGTGATACTTAGATTTTGAAATTTCATTAACTCTTGCAATTAGAACAACACTGATTAAATTAGACATAAAAGAGTTTAAACAAACTTGAATTGATATAAAAAACTTAAATTACAACTGATTAAAGATTAAAACTACAATACGATTTAAAATTAAAACTAACTGCTTCTTAAGGCTTACAAGATGTCCTATTTATACTACTACTGAGGTGGGATGGGTCTCATATCTTCTTCTGAATCTTTTCCAGCCCTTGGATGGCCTTGAGATGATCTCAACTGTTGGTTCTCATTTTGGCGCCAAAAATAATGTGAGTGGGATAACAGCACATGGTTGGTGAAGTGTGATGGGGAAGAAGCTTTAAATGCTTCTTGGCAGTTAGGTGAAGTGTAGCAGAGAGGAGGGGGGTTGAGGTGATGGGGCAGAGAAACCGTGGGTATGGTGGTATGGTTTTGGTTTGGCGGTAAAGGAAGAGGAAGGAGGTTTGACTTTAAGTCAAACCTGGGTTTTGGGTTTAATTAAAAAGGGGTGGGAGTGGGCTGTGTATGTGTGGGATTGGGCTGGGGGAGTGGATTGTTGGGTTTATAAAAGGGATTAGATTGGGTAGATGTAAGGCTGGGTTTTATTTTAGTTAGGATTAGTTTTGGATTTTAGTTTTGATTTAAGGGACCAAAGTTGTAAAATCTGAGAATCCAAGGGACTAAGGCTGCCAAAACTAGAATTTGCTTCCAAGGACCAAACTTGTCAAGTTTCAAACTTCAGGGACCAATCTTGTATTTTCTGAAAATCATCTCCAAGGGTTATTCTTTGACAAGTAGAGCAATTTCCCGGACCAAACTTGTAAATTTCTTCCCCGTCCTCGGCTTCTCACGAAATTCCAATCTTGTGCTCGGTTTTGTCTGTTTATGTCCCGTTTTCAATCCTTTAGTACCTGAAACACATAAAAACACAAACCAAGGATATCTGCAGTATAATTCAGTGTTTTAGGTCATTTTTGTGTCTATTATGGGTATAAAATGATGAGTATTTAGACACTCATCAGCTGGTCATCAAGGAAACAAGATTGTACTGCATTATCGACCGCAGAAGCCAAGTATGTGTCTCTATCTGCGTGTTGTACCCAAGTTCTATGGATGAGGACACAACTCATAGATTATGGCTTTACTTTCGACAGAATACCTTTGTATTATGATTCGAAAAGTGCAATAGCCATCTCGTGCAATCCAGTACAACATCAAAGACCAAGCATATTAGAGTCCACTATCACTTAATCAAAGAACATGTATAAGAGGGTACTGTTGAATTATTTTTTGTGAAGACAGATTACCAACTCGCCGATCTATTTAATAAAGCCCTTCCAAAAGAAAGGTTTGATGATTTAGTTCGACGAATTGGCATGCGAAGACTAACTCCTGAGGAGCTAGAACGTCTTATCGAATCTTCTTGATAATTATATTCAAATAAGCTTCGCTGTAAATATTTTTGAAAAAACAAAATACAAAATTTGAAAAACCAACAAAAACAAAATATAAAGATAGAAAAGTTTCAAAAATACAAAAACAATATAAAATTAAAAAATCAAAAATATTCTTCTCACGACATGTCTCTCGTATAATCGATATTCTGTACGTATCTAGAAATGTCATTCAACAATGATACGAACATGTACAGATTCTTGAGCGAGAGTTCATTAAAATGTTTTTTAAAACATGTCGTTTCTCAAAAATTTCTTCACTATGGCTTTTATATACTTCAGTACGAAACCCGGGCTACAAAGATGACTTCTGATTATTTCAGATCAGGACTCGTAATTTCAAAGACAAAATAAAGAATCCTTAAGCACATGATCAAGATTTTTCAAAATCTTTCAAATTATTCTGTGTTCAAAGATAACTCCCTTCAAACCCGTAAAAATATGCTTTATTTAAGGGGGAGTATAAAAATAAAAAACAAAATGTTCCAAATTCATGCAAAATCAAATCCGTCTATCTCTCCAAAAGCCTTCTTTTAATCAGTTGATATCAAAAATATCACGACATGCTATTTTTGAGAGGGAGAAGTCGTGATTAAATGTGATCAAAATGATTAAAGATCGTGGATTGAATCTCAAAAGAGCTCGACTCAGATTGAACCCTCGAATTGACGAATATCAAATGTCAGTAATCGAAAAGACTTGTCCTGGACGGGTAATAATTTAAAGCTGGTCTATCCAATGATGTAAACGTGTCTCGCAAAGGACTTGTCTGAGTAGAATGTACCAATTCGAGAGATTCTCTTTGAATATGACCTGGACGGGTAATAATTTCAAGCTAGTCTAACTAGTGATGTAAACGTATCTCGCAACGGTCATGTTCACTGAAAATCGATCAATTCAAATGTGCGAACTCTACCCACCATGTGCAAACTTATCCTAAAATGCATAAGCACATGTGTAGGGGGAGTATTTCAGAAAATGCAAAACTCTCGAAGTGTTAACAAAATGTGTTTTATTTATAAACACTTTGAGAGATTTTCACAAAAGGTTTTATGGCAAGTGATCATTGAATCTAGGATAATCATGGAGTATAAGGTGATTATGGTTAGGTTTATGTCCTATGATCCGCCAGAGCCGGAGGGATCTACCCAAGGACAATTCCAATAGATTAGAATTAGAAGTCCTTAGGTAAGATTGAAAAAACGAGTAAATGATAAAGGAGAAAGAAGGGGTTGAAGAACGAAAAAGAAAAGTTTATGAAAGGGTGAAAAGAAATAGCCCTCCATGAAAACTTAGGGCAGAAGCCGGGTCAATACATCTGCTATTGGTAATCACAAAGTTGATACTGATATTGAAGACAAGACGTCATGGACCCAGTGACGCGCTGCACAAACCCTCCTAGCCACTCAGATATCTATTAAAAGGTATTTGTTTCATTTCTCACAGAGAACCTTACATGATCTATCAGCCTCTCACCCCGAGATGTGTTGATATTGAAAAGGTGGCACTCTGCTCCATGCCTCCGACTACTAAAACCAAAACGCACATAATCGAGTCTAGAGCCATGAGATTCAGTAAAAGATCTATTAGGATACACTTCCAATATAATACACTTGTGTTCGCCAAAAAGGACACAAGGTGTACAAGAGTCTTAATGAGATCTACGGATCTTGCCTTATATATCATGATGGTTATTTGCTTCAAACGGTCTACAGTCGTGATGTGGTACTCCGGTATACTTCAGCGGCTCACCTGAATTGTTGATACACTTCAGTGTATCTGAGTTAGCTCTCTCGGGGGCATCCAGTTCAGGAACGGCCTTGGAAAGGATTAGAGAAAGTTTTCACACTATGCTGTTAATAATCTCAAAATCCGAACCTGTAAGTGCTGGACAATTTATTACTAACTGTTTTATGCAGGTACTGAGGAAAGTCCATTTACCATCATCATATAGCTCAACATCCACTTCTCCTCATACTCATACTTATGAAGATCATCCTCAACAAACTTAAGTGAAAAATGTTCAAGACAAAAAGATCAAGTTAAAGACAAAGTGTTACGACAAAGTCAAGAAGCTAATCAAGATAATCAAGAACTAGTTCATGTATCATATGAGGAAGAAATAAGTATGAAGTTCAATGTATTATCAAGAAGTATGAGTATGATGGAAGAGACGACGTTGTAAACATGTGAAGATGTTGATAAAAGGCAAGAAGAACCAAAAGACGATTATTTTGAAGATCACAAAGCATGAAGGAACAAAAGAATCAAGACTATTCTATAACGACACACAAAGCTCAAGACAATGAAGACTAAAGATCTAATCACATGAAGCACCATTTGAATGACCATCCCTTAGGGGGAGATTGTTAGCATTATTAAAAAGTGATGGTCATTTACGTTTTTATATTTTTGTAAAGTGTCGTTGTTTATGGAATAGGATAGTCAAAGAGATCATGGACTAATCTAATATGTTAAGAGTTATGTTATAACTTAGTCCATGATCAAGCCCATAAAAAGCCCAAGGCTCATTTTGTAGTAAGCTATAAAAGCCACACTCCTCCTCATTTGGAGTGTGTGCTTGAGTGTGTAGTGTGTGTTATATGAATGAACTTTCTCTCTCTAGTTTCTCTCACTAGATACTAATGCCTCACTCTATCTCTTGTACCACCATACGTGATTGTTAGTTAGTGTGATAAGATTGATCTAAGGTATTACATCTAACACTGCTATTCCTATCATGTGTCACTTCCCATAAATTCCTTCCTTTCAATTTCTCAACATTTATCCATTTGACCCACATTGTATCCTTCTTTGCAGCAATGTTCCAGAGATGTTTCATGATCAAGACCTCATTCCATGTATACAGATCTTTAATACCTAAACCACCCTGATCTTTGGGTTTACAAATGTTTTCCCAGTAAATCTTAGCTTTACCCTTAGTAATATCCCCTTGACACCACAAGAATCCCTTAAGCAATTTATTGATTTCCTTTATAACTGTTTTAGGTAGTATGAAAACCGAGGCCCAAAACACTTGCATTGAGGAAAGGACTGAAGCAATTAATTGTAATCTCCCTGCATAGGAAAGTGTTCGGTTTCTCCAATCTTGTACTCTACTTCTCACTTTCTCAATCAAAGGCTTACAATCACTAATACTTAACTTCTTTGTTATCAATGGGAATCCTAAGTATCTAAGATGTAATTTCCCAACAGTGAAAGGGAGAATTTGAATTATGTTATCCTGTTCAGGCATTGATAATCCACCAAAAAATATTGTACTCTTCTGCATATTGACTTTTAGACCTTAGAAACTACTAAATTGCTCTAAGGTTTCCTTAATGAATTTGATTGAGTTACAATCTCCATGGCTAAATACTATCAAGTCATCAGCAAAACCTAAATGTGTGATCTTTAATTTTTTGCAGCCCTGGTGGTATTTGAAGTTCTCAGCATTCTCTACATTCCTCCTCATTAGTAGGTTGAAAACTTCCATTTCTAGAGTGAACAAGTAAGGTGAGATTGGGTCACGTTGTGTTAAGCCTCTGCCCCCACTAAAATACCCTACCCTTTCACCATTGACATTCAAAGTAAACTTTGTAGTTGAAATACAAGTCATAATCCAACCAACCATTTTGCTATGAAATCCAAATTGTTCTAGGGCACACTTAAGAAAATTCTAGTCCAGAGTATCATAAGCCTTTTGCAAATCTATCTTTAGAGCACATTTCTTAATCTTTTGTTTCCTATTATAACCCCTCAATAGTTCTTGTGCTAATAATATGTTGTCAGTTATCTGCCTTCCAGCAATAAAAGCACTTTGGTTTTCATTGACTAATCTCCCTAGAACTTCCTTTATTCCATTAGTGATCACCTTACTAATGCACTTATACAATACATTACAATAGGCTATTGGTCTGAAATCAGAGACCTTATTGGGAGTAGGTATTTTAGGAACTAAGGATATTAGAGTAGCATTCAACTTACCAAGTAATTTTCCAGATGTGAAGAATTCCTGAACTGCCAAACATACCTCTTTCCCAACTATGCTCCAAGCTGCTTTAAAAAACTTAGCAGTGTTTCCATCTGATCCTGGTGCTTTAGAGTTTTCAATATCATACATTGCATCCTTGATTTCTTTATCAGATACTGGTCTCACCAAATTCTCAGCTTCCACACTTGATAACTTGTTAGTGAAAATCACAGAACCACTTTGAAACTCAGCAACATTATCTTTTACACCCAGGAACTTTTGAAAATGCTCCAAGAACTGAACTGCAATTTGCTTTCCTTCATATCTGATTCCATTCTCACCACACACTGCCATGATTCTACTCTTGTGTTGTCTACCTTTAATGATTTTGTGAAAAAATTTAGTATTTCTGTCCCCTTCTTTTAGCCACTCAATTTTATCTTTTTGTAACAAAAGATTCTCCTCATCTCTTACAGCTTCACAATACTCTTGTAACAATAAGAAGCTTTGTTCTTTCAATTTCTCATAAAAAGGTTCTTTATCAACATCCACTTGAGCAGCTTAAACCTTATCCCTCAATGTATTGACTCTATCATGTACATTATCATTCTTCCAGCTCAGATGGTTCCTTTTATGTTTTAGTGATTTCATTTATTGGACTACTCTAAACATCTGAAAACCACTTATACTTTTTTCCCATTCTGTCTTGACCATTGGTAGAAACTCCTTCTTTTCAGTAACAAAGTTAGTCATTCTAAATGCTTTCTTCTTTGTGATCCCACCCTTTGGTATTACTAAAACAGCTGGTGAGTGATCAAATATGATGTAAGGAAGGAAAATGCTATGTGCAGTACAAAAAGTGTCTAATAAGCTTTCATTTACCATCACCCTGTCTAGTTTCTTCAATGTTTTACATTTGGGATTCTTCAAACTTTTAGTCCATGTATACTGAAACCCCTGAACTCAGCAAATCTTCAATTTCCACTTCCTCAACACAGTTTTTAAACTCAATCATGTCATTGGTAGGAACTGAGCTTCCATTAGAATGTTCATTAACCTTTAAGGTGACATTAAAATCACCCAATATGACCCATGCAGTCCCATTTTTAATATGTTTATAGGCTCCCAACTGTAGCAACCTATAAAATTCCCCAGTGATTTGTAAATACTAATTAAGTATTAAATTACCATTACTGTTCAGTTAACTAGTTTTACGAGCAAAATTTGAAAATTTTGTTTATTACACTACAATAATTCGAACACGTTGATACGTGATTCACAAACACATTGGAACGAGCTCACACACGGACCACAACAAATCCAACATACTCATAATAAACCAAACGGATCCTTATACTATTCCTGGCCCAATTTTTGAGCCTGGTACTATTCAAGCCCAACCCAACTCATATTAATTCTTATATTTCACTCAGTTCAACTCACATTAACTTGACCCCATTTATTCGAGAATCCAACACACAAACCATGCAACTTTTTACATGGATCGAATCTCCATACACCAAATAATTAGTATGACAACTCTCACATTCTAATTCGAATATTTGATCATTGAACGAGACCCAAAGTAAACGCTACTCGACACATGTACAAGTTCACACAATTATTATCCAATTCGACTAAACTAAATTTTCACCTATGTCTTTTAATTTTCTCTAGTCGATTATGAGTTCATAAGATTATTTCTCACCATTTCCTACATTTGGTCACGCTAAAAATGTTGTTTGGATTCTTTGGCTAGTCGAATGAGACATATATACACATATACATGTACAAATCGATACATACCCAAAGCTACACATAAACTCCTTCCTAATAGCTATATACTCGAGTATTATTCCCCTTATCTCTACAACCCATCTAATCAACTCCAACTTGATGTATATTATACAATAAATTCGACTAATACATGCATGCATATACACGATACACATACATTCACCCCCATTCACACTTAAACACTTATCACATATTTCTCTAGTTCCTTTACCCCCTATTTCAAGCCTCAAGAAGCAGAAGCCTTTTTCTCTAGCATTTTGAATAATTTTTCTAAGTATACTAATCGAAATCGACATCTTTGTGATAGTTCTAGCGTGATACGTGAATTCCATTCGTGTTCTAATTCATCCTAACGTATATCACACCACCTTTTGGTGTTGTATGTCCATTTAAACTCATTTCCTACTCATTATTATGATTTTCAATATATCATGCATAGTTCATATTTCATTCGAATCATATTTAACTTTCTATTGATTTTTACGTTTTCTAGTATTTATTTTCGTATATACTTTTGACCTCCTATTCATGGATGGCTAGAAAATATGAGTTATACAATCATTCGACACTTATATGTCCAGGAAAAGGCTTAACGAGACACAATTCTAATCATATGTTGCATATTACACGTTTACTTGTCATTTTTCTATTTTGAACCATGTATTTATCGACTAAGAAATGATCTTATATAATCCATTTTATACATGTAACATATCATTTTTATTGCTCACACTAATTCTCAATAAGCTCGTCTAATAAGCAGTCAAAATGAGCTCACGTAATAAGCTCTAAAAAGTCCTTTTTAACTCTCAAAGTGATCGCTATCCGAAACAGTCTAAAAACTCCCATTTTATACGATTGGGCTTGTTAACCCAATAAGCAGTCCAATAAGCCAAACCGATAAGTAGTACTTATAAGCTGTTTTGATATGTTTATAAGACATTGAAATAAGCCCAAAACCAGGCCCACTTTTTTTTTTAAACCCATCGGATCAATATTTGTTAATGGGCCTTGGTTTATTTTGTTGAAAGCCCAATAAGCACTTAATAAGCACTTTTTGCAAATAAGCAGTTCAATAAAACTCAAATAAGTTTTTTAAAGATATTACAACTTTCAAAAAATTTAATATACTAATTTTGTGAATTTTGGACTTAATTTGCAAAATATATTTCATATCGGGTTAAAAGTTTAAATTTCACATAATTATGTTGCAAACTGTTATTTCAGTAACCTGAGGGTAGAAAATGATCATCCAGTAAACAGAAGGCTTAAAATGTAATATTTGACCCTTTTGGACTAAAAATGAAATTGATAACTAACCAAGGACTAACGGTGCAAAAGTTACTCCGTTAGGGTAGAAAGTGTAAAATTCGTATAAGTTCAGGGACTATACAGTAACATTGTTTCATATTCATTTCCATTTCATATTTTACACTTTTTCATTCAAACACGAGCATTTTACAACTCGTACAATATATTAAATCACGTTACGTTTATATATTTCTATAACGAGTTTGTAACGAATAATTTAACGAATCATTCCACCACTTTCGAGGAAACTATATTTATGAATTCAATAACATAAAAACAAGATAATATTATATATAATATTATTTTTGAACTTTAAGCATTTTAAGCATATCACTCACTCTCATCACAAACCAAATCGTTATCCGTTACTCATTTTCACACTCATTGTTCGTATTAAGTCAAAACTATCAAATTCTCAGACTTCACTATTATTCAGGTCGTGTGTTGGATTCGTTCCCATAATTCATTTGATTTCACGTTTCACCTTTGTCAGTTACACTCAAGGTGAGTCATAGCCTCACTTTTACTCATTTAATAACTTTACCCTCTATGGGGGAGATCCATGCTACAAAATAGAACACAAGTATTTTCTGTATGCTTCACCTGATTGTTATTGCCTAAGTTACTCTATTGCCAAAAGCCCCTCACATCATGAACCATTAATCACTTGCGAGTGAACGCGAATATAGTGAATAGATCTATTGGAGGCTGACTGCCTATTCCACTAATGCCGGATGGATAGCCTTTGTTGCTAGCCGGATTAGTCGCAATGCACTATATTTGAAGAAAATAGGAAGATGGAAATCTCCTACACGAGGGCCATATTTTCATCGGTTACAATACACTGTTAACGTTTGCGTGTCAGGAGACTTAGGGAAATATATCCAACTACAATATCACCATTTCAAATATGATTGTAATTCACAGGCAATCACAAACTTGTGTTTCAAACTGATTACTATTACAAACTCTATGATTTCACTTAACAATTTTGTTGACTTTTAACATGTTTATCTCAGGTAATTAACGGAGCAGTCAAGGCACGGAGTGGGCATTAAACTGATGGTTTTGTGGTGTAAAATAAATGATGTCATTCATTTCAAACTACTACACCCTTTTGTGGGATCTCACAACACTGAAATTTTCACTTTTGTATCTCAACTATTATTTGAATGACAATAACTTTCAAAACGCATCTTTTGAGCCGTTTTCTATGATTATGACTACGATCCTCCCCATAATATCCCGATTAGTATTCCGCTGTTAACTCATAATTTAAGGGGTGTTACAGATTGGCATCAGAGACATAGTTATAGAGAACCAAATGTTTTTAAACAATGGACTATAACTACACTCTCAAAATGAAACATTTTACACCATACCACTTTAAGCCCTCCGTGCCTGCATAACACCGTGCTCAGTATATTGCCAATCAAGATCATTTCACATTGATCTTCACACACTTGATTATTTCACATTTACTTTCACACACTTGATGTTATTGATTACTTAAATTTACTACTTTCGGGTTATTACAGTACCATGTCTATAGTATCACACCTTAGCACCTCATCATCGGACATGGAATCCGAGGACACCTTATCATCTATCACCTCACCCATAGTTCCCAGCACTTCGACTGCTACAGTGTCGAACACCACTTCAGATGAAACGGAGCCCTTTGAGGAGGGTGAAGTCGTCGCTACACCACCTATGACACCTGTTGCACCAGGTAACCCAGATTCACCCATATCAGAAGACCCGTATATACTAGCTAGACGGGCACATATCTCACCACCACACCCGGAGAACCATCCAGTTTCTCCCACTTACACCCCACTTACCGATGACCAGTACACGCAGACGAGTCAGGATCTTAGAACCCTATGAGCCCGAACCATTTATGACACTATTTCGGAGCCACCCCAACGGTCCTATCAGGATGCATACACCTCGCAAGAGGGTACGTTTCGATCATATCACCATCACCACCCCTCTCCCCTACTTCACCCCTAGACATGATCAGGATGACACCCCCATTATCACCTAAGTATCAGTATGCATTGCCACCACTACTATCATCACCCCCTCCACCATCGGTTAGACCCGACCACTTGTTCAGCCTACTCACCCAATCATACCCATTTGCACCCCACCAATGGGAGCCGACTCCAGAGGAGGATCTACCCTCTCAGAGCCGGGCCCGTATAGCAAGTCCCAGTCATTTATCTTTATCATCATTACTATTTCCACCCGGTTTCACTCCTCCAGCCCGAGTCTTCGAGACTAGAGAGAGCTCCAGGGCAGCAGTAGCCCGCACACCTACCCCATCCACCATCATGACGCGTCTGGAGCGTCATGAGGAGCAGATCGATACCCTCCTGAGCATAGTTGACAGAACACCGCTTGACCACCCCGAGACGGTCAACGGCACCCAACATGGCTTCGTATCCGATAGGATGGATCTTAAGGACGGTCTGACTAGGATTCAGTCAGAGATGTTCGAGACATGCTCCCACATGACAGTTTTACAGTGGGAGGGACAGAGGCAGATTGAGGAAGCTTTACAAGCGCGCCACAGAGCCGATACATTAGAGAACCTCGTGGAAGACATGCAGGTCCAACATCAGACCAACATAGAGAGACTTCTGGATCAGATTTCAGAACTCATAGGGCTCATGGATGAGACTTCCAGTAGCTAGGCATAGTATACATCTGTATAGTTTTGAGGCATCTTAGCCTGCCGCATGTGGCATTAATAAAGGACCTTGTAATCATTCTGTTTTGTAACACAATTGATTCAAGTTATTAATATATGTTGTTGGTTATGATTTACTATATATTGATGTTGGTTTATGCTATTGTGGTTGTTCATGTGTATTGTGATTGTATTCAGACATGTCGTGATGTTACTTGTGATTGTTATGGTTCTTTGAATGTTACAAATGGGATGAAATTACAAACTTATAATAAAGAAGATTTCAAAAGAAACTTGATGAATGTAGAGATAGTTGCTGAACTTCAGCTTTTGTAGATGATGAATCACTTTGTTCCTTAGCAATCCTATACCAAGAGTTGATCATCTACTTACGATAGTACCCAAACGTGTCATGATTTTATGATTCTCAGTTGGTTGTGATTTCACATTGTGACAATATTGTTAGGACTTGTATATAAATTACCCTATTACTCAATTCATTCTAACATGGTCATTATGTGGATTCTAAATCTATGTTTTCTTGTGGTATTAATAGAACCATGCCCCGCACAAGAAAGGAAACTGCCACCCCTGCAACAGCAATGACCCCTGCAACTATCCAGAAACTGGTAGCCAATAGCGTTGCTGCAGCTCTTGAGACTCAAGCGGCTATCATAGCCCGCTCAAGTAACAACAATCGATCAACAGCTGAAAGAGAGGCATCTGCGTCTCGCAAATGCACCTATAAAGATTTCATGAGTTGCCAGCCAACTTACTTCAAAGGCTCAGAAGGAGTCACTGAACTAGCTTAGTGGTTTGAGCGTACCAAAACGGTATTCATGAGATGCAACTGTCCAGATAACAGCAAGGTCACCTTTGCTACGGGGACTCTTCTGGAAGATGCAACATCATGGTGGAACGCTACTGCCCAGACCATGGGTATGGAGGAAGTGTATCGGATTTCCTGGGTCGAACTAAAAACAAAAATGCTAAAGAAATATTGCCCTCGTACAGAAATTAGGAAACTGGAGGAAGAATTCCATCAGTTGATTGTAAAGGGGAACGATATAAGAACCTACAACAAAAGTTTCCAAGAACTGTCGGTACTATGTCCAACTATGGTGCCGGATCTTGAAAGAATACTAAAGAAGTACGCCGAGGGACTGCCTCGAAGCATCGAGGGAAATGTCACCTCGTCAAAACTGGCAACTCTGGAGGAAGCTATCACAATAGCTCAACGATTATTGGAATGGGAAATCAAACGGAGTTCTACCTCCGAAAACAATGATCACAAGCGAAGTCTAGATAATCGTTGAACCACTCACAACAACAATAACAGGAACCACAACAACCACAACAACAACAATAACAACCAAAACAACAACAACAACAACAACAACAACAACAACAACAACAACAACAACAACAACAACAACAACAACAACAACCGTAACCATAACTACCAACAGAATCGCAACAACCACCACCACAAACAGAATCAAAGACAGGAAGCTGCCAGAGTTTATGTTGCTACACCCACAGGAGAAAAAGTTTATACCGGAACACAACCCCAGTGTAACCAATGTAAACTACATCACACTGGGCCTTGTCGTGCAATTTGCGGAAATTTCCGGAAAGTGGGCCATAAAACTACTGACTGCAGAGCCACGGGTGCAAATCTATAGCCTATAGCAATAGTGTGCCACGGGTGTGGGGAGAAAGGGCACTACAGGAGCCAATGCCCAAAACAAAATGCAAATCAGAACAACGTTGCCCGTGGGAGAGCATACGTGCTCGGTGACGGGAATGCACCACAAGACCCCGGCGTCGTCACAGGTACATTCTTACTAAACCAACAAAGTGCTAAAATATTATTTGATTCCGGAGCTGATAAGAGCTTTGTGTCTACTTCATTTGCTTCACTGCTTAATATTGCCCCAATAGAACTAGACACTACATACGAAATTGAAATAGCTAACGGAAACCTCAAAGGCACCAATACAATGATCCAAGGTTGCACCCTAACACTTCTAAACAAACCTTTCCGGCTTTTCTCATTGATCTCATGCCTATTCAACTCGGTAGCTTTGACGTCGTTATTGGCATGGATTGGTTATCCAAGCACCGTGCCAGAATCATGTGTGATGAGAAGGTCGTCCAAATTCCACTCAATGGTGAAACTCTTATCGTTCGTGGCGATCACAGTAAAACCCGACTCAAAATCATCTCGTATATCAAGACGATGAAGTATATGGACAAAGGATGCCACGTGTGTTTGGTTCAGGTGACGGAGAATGAATCAAAAGAGAAACAACTCGAAGAAGTGCCAGTTGTCAAGGACTTTTCTGAAGTATTTCCGGAAGATTTGCCAGGTATTCCACCAGTTCAGCAAGTAGAATTTCAAATTGATTTAGTGCCTGGAGCAGCACCAGTTGCAAAAGCACCTTATCGGTTGGCACCTTCCGAAATGAAAGAATTGTCTGAGCAGTTGAAAGAGCTGTCAGATAAAGGATTTATCTGACCAAGTTCATCACCTAGGGGAGCTCCGGTCTTATTTGTAAAACCCAAAATTTCTGAACATGTGTGGAAAGGTTTTGTACGTTGAGATATTTATGTATTTAATGTGTTTAGCATGCGGAATCTACTACAACACACTTAAAAGAACACAAGGTGGTGAGTTTAAGTAAACGTGAGAATGTAATGAACAAAGAACACAACTTTGGTTAATACAAAACGATTCAATATTATTGATGAAATAATACGGATGATCTAAATATCACCGGGATTACAAAGTAATCTTGAATCTAAGATTGTAAAAAGGATTTGTGAATTGAGTAACTAAGTTACTTGAGAGATAGTTTGGTTTTTGGTTAATGGTTGTGAAAGATGCATGCATGAAGTGTGACTAAGGAAACCTTTTATACGATAAGGCAACCTTATTACAAGTTGTCAAGTGGAAGAGTATAATACTATACTTTGACTATATTAGCGCCTACAATTAAATACAACTACCAATGTACAACTCTGATAATATTCTTCTGTACACCACAGAAGACTAAACTACTTCTACATAACGTATAACAATGTACAAAGACTAATAATTCAACTAAATATCTATTACAAAATATCTAATCGACTTGACATAAGCTTGGCAGGCTCTTCATCAACTAGCAGTACCTTCTACCCAGAAGGTACTGGTAGAACATCTTCATACTCTTCAAAATCAACTAGCAGGCTCTTCAACATCTTTGGCAGGCTCTTTGACTTTGAACATTTTATTCCCAACAATCCTCCCCTAAACTTGTTATTTCCATTAAAATACACAAGTTTCTGATGAATAAAATACATACCTTGAGAATTTGAGGGAACTCTTCCAAAAACCTTCACTCTCTGTTTTTCCTTTTTCTTTCATATTGCTCAGATATGCTCCTCAGCAAACTCTGAACAATTTCTGAATTCTCTTCATCTTTGTCACATCTTAATCTCTTGGAGATCATAGTTTTAAGCACTTCATAACTTAGTGGATACTCTTTCTCAGCCAACATAAAGAGTTCTATCCCAGTCTGTGTGTAAAGATGATGAATATTGCTATGGCTTAGAAATTCCCAAGTTGTTGAAGGATCATAATAGGGAAATTTCCAATGAACATCTTTGGGTTCAGGATCAAACATCCTATTGAATTCTACTTATAGTTCCTGTTCCTTAGCATCTGAACTAGAAGTTGTGTCTAGCCTAATCTGCACTAGATTCCACAATTCTTCCAAGTCTGCTCTGTCACATGCTCAAACTAAATTTTCAAAATTCTTAAAGATAGCGAACTGTCCCCCAACCCTTGTTATTTTCCATGATTTTCCTAATCTATCATGGTTGATCTCCCAATCAATAATAGGTCTTCTACAGCTAATTGGATCAGCATGTATAATAGTTGGCAAAGTAATCAACATTTTACTTACTTGCTCTGTGTCCAATTTTGCTACTTCTTTCTTTTGAGCATCCTTCTTCTTCATTGAGGGGTGTACATCAGATTGAACTTTGTAGTAAAGACTTTTGTAGGCTTGAAGATACAAGAAGAAGATTTCATCAGCAGATTTCTTCTTTAGTTGATAATCAGTCCAATTTGCCTGATTTTTCAGAAATCTCTTCATAAAAATTGCTTGATCTTTCTTAGATTGGCCCACCTTAAAACCTCTTTTCTGACTTTCCTTCATCTTTTCAAAAATGTCAGCCAAAGCTGCTTCTTTATACTTCTTGTTGATGAAAGATTCAAGTGCTTCTGTTTTCTCATCAGAATTGAGATTCTTGTCATTTACTATAATTGCTGCTTGTCCTCTCACAATTGGATCATTATTGATAATCCATAGCATCTGAGCATCAAAGGTTTCTTGAGCAATTTGAGTATCAAGAAGAGTCTGAGCAGCATCTTCAGCATCTTTCTGCTCTTTCATTACTTCAAGCATTCTTGAAGCTTCAAGTGCTTTTAGCTCTTCTTCATGAACCCTTTTGGCCTCTTCTTCTCCTAAAGCCATCTGAATTTGCTGAGTTCTTTTCAACTTCTTGGACTTAGGCTCATCTTCAATCACAATGCTTTTGCCCTTATCCTTTGTAGTTGGTTCTTGTGATGGAGCAGAAGATTGCTCATCAGCAACAAAACTCCTCCCCTGAACAAACAAATTCCCTTGAGGATCTAAATCCCTCTTTCTCTTGTACACTCTCTCAGCAGACCCTTTGTACCCCATAGCCAATAGCCTTTCTATCCTAGCAGGCTCTTGTTCTGACCTAGCAGGCTCTTGCCCTGCTCCAACAGGCTCTTCATCATAAACTTGAGTTCCTTCATGGAATTCAAATTGAGCCTCTTCCTCATCTTCAGAACTATCCATCCTCCCCTTTTTGGAAGAGTGACCTATCCTATCAGCATCTGACTTTGAAGAACTAGATAAAACAACCCTTGCAGATCTTTTACCCTTTAGCTTCTTCACTTCACCCTCCAATTTCTTTACCCTCTTGACTAATTTGATGTTGATCTCAGAAAACTTCTTACTTTGACTTTTAAGAGCTTCTTCTAAGATCTTCACCTTCTCCTTTAGTTCTTGCATTGTCTGAGGTGATTGGGTTTGTGATACATGATGTGATGATGTTGGTGGTGTTGCTGATGGTACTGGAGATGGTATTGGTGATGTTTGATGTGTTGGTGAAATGTAACCATGTGAAGAACTAGATGATGGTGATTCAGCTGATGGTGTTGGTTCTTCTGGATGTTGTGGTAACATTTCATCAAATAGTGGAATATCTTCCCCTCTAAAACCAATTCTCATATTTGAAAATACTTTGTGAGAAAGTTTTGGTGTTTCATAGATTGAGTCTGTGGGAAGTAACAAATGTTTTAATTTTCCAATGATGCATCCAATAAATCTTGGATACATCAAAAACTTTGTTTCACTTTTCACATTTTTAATCAACCCTTCAAAAATATGTTTTGAAAAATTGTATTTTCTGTTTGTAGCTAAGCAAATGAGAGCAGAAGCCATGTTTCCACTAAATTGCTCCCAAGAGGTTTTCTTTTGGCTCAAACAGTGAAGGATTGTGTGAATCAAAAATCTCCATTGTGGAGTAAGATGCTTTTTCAGAAAAGTGAGTTTGTTAGACTCAGCATGATACCCCATTCTTTGTAAATTTTCAAAAATCTCAGTATCTGGTAACTGACTAATACCATCAGAATCATCCAAATGAAGATGTCTTCTTATGGATGACTCAGTAAGAGTCTAATGTTTACCATCCACTTTGGCCTTAATTCTTTGTTCCCCATTTTCAGAAGTTACAATTTTAGCTGTTTTCCAAAATTGTGAAATTTGAGTTTCATAAATAGTGGGATTGACTAGTAAAGCAAACCTGATGTAGGAGTTGTTTAAAAAATCCACTACTTGATGAAATGAGGCATTATCCTCTGACTTCTCCAAAAATGCTAATTGATTGTGACGTTGGACAAAGTTTAGAACAACTGTGGAAGCCATAATGAAAATTTTGAATATGATGGTGGGATTTGTTGATAGTACTGGTAGAAGATGAAAAGATGTATGTGAATTATGATAATGACTGATGAATGAAGATATGTGAGAATTACTTTTAACCGACAATAAGAAAGATTATAATAAGTAAATGAAAAGGCGGTTAAAAAGATCTTTTATATGTGAAATATAATATAATATAATCATCAGTAATTTACATAACTACCCCAATACGGCCGCTAAAACTTTTTCTGACAGGCTCAACGGCTATCTAGCAGTACCATTTTACTCTAGCAGTACCAATTTTGAACTACCAGTACCTTTGAAAGTTTTATAAAAATCCCTTATAGTTTTTAGCAAACTACCAGCTATCAACGAATTTGAGTTGTCTTTACCAAAAGCCGTTTGCTTAAGGACTAGCTAACTATTTACAATTAAGTATGGTTAGTTAACAACCATATAGTTTTTGGTAAACTATCAACCATCAACAGATTTGATTTGTCTTTACCAAAAGCCGTTTGCTTATGGACTAGCCAGCTCTTAAGTTTGTAAAAACTTGGTGAACTGAATACCAAAAGCCATATTGGCCTAAAGATGGTGCAATTTCCTTGGATGGAGGAAATTTAAAAAGACAATGATGCTGTGTATCTGGGATGATTGGTTCAACAAGTGAAATCATCTAATAGCATGCCTTTGAGTTGAAACTTTTCTTAGTTTGATCTAGATAGAACTTTCTCTTTGAGAAATGCTTCATCCCTTCTAGATATGTGATCTAACTCTCTCTTTTTCAACTTTGCATCATCTTGTATGCTCTTGTCTTTCCTTTCATAAATTGGTTTTTCTTCCATTCTGGGCTATTAATTCCTCCCCTGAGATTGTTATCTCTCCTGAAATGAATATAACTTTGGTTGCCCCTTTTTGTTTGGAAGAACTCTTGTTTTGTTATCAACCTGAAATGTGTTAGTTGCAAACCAAAAGAACAAAGTGCAGATCACTTGATCTATAGAATTTTAAACATTTAGGCATCAATATGAACAAAACATAGCAATTTTATATCAGCAGGACCAATTATGAACTAACAGGACCTTTTGACTAATTAGCAGTACCATGTTTAAAAGCCAATACCAGTTAATTTTATAAACAAAAACACATGTTTTTCAAAGATTTATCATTCCAATACCTCCTACAAGATATTTGAATCTACCTAAATCAAAAGCTTTGGTGAGAAGGTCTGCATAATTCTTTTCAGAATCAATTTTAACTACTTGAATTAACCTTTTCTCATTGCAATCCCTTATGAAATGGTGTCTGATTTCAATATGTTTTGTTTTTGAGTGTTGAACTGGGTTTTTAATGATACATATTGTACTGCTATTGTCAATATAAATAATGGTGTTAAGAAAATTGTACCCATAATCAAGCATTTGATTTTGGATCCAAAGAACTTGCCCACAACAACTTGCACCAGCAACATATTCTGCCTCAGTTGTAGAGTTGGCCACCATTGTTTGTTTCTTGCATTGCCAAGAGATTAGTCTGCAACCAAGAAATTGACATCCACCAGTTGTGGATTTTCTGTCTAGAGTTGCACCAGCATAGTCACTATCCGAATAAGCCACCAATTCAAAAGATGATTCCCTTGGATACCAAAGACCCAACCTAGGTTGACCCTTAAGATATCTAAAGATTCTTTTGACTGCTGTGAGATGAGAGATTTTGGGATGTATTTGAAACCTTGCATACACACATACTGAGAACATGATATCTGGTCTTGATGATGTAAGATACATCAAAGACCCAATCATAGATCTATAATTGTGCAAATCCATATCTTCTCCTTCAGCATCCTTGAGTAGCCCTTTGTCTGGATCCATTGGTGTACTTGCAACCTTAGAATCAGCAAAATTAAATTTCCTTAGGATCTCTGCTACATACTTATCTTGGCTGATAAATATGCCTTCTTTGGATTGTTTCACTTGGAGACCCAAAAAGAAAGTAAGTTCCCCCATGGAACTCATTTCAAACTTACTATGCATAAGTTTTTCAAATTCTACACACAAGTCTTGGTTTGTTGATCCAAAGATTATGTCATCAACATAAATCTGCACTAGCAAGATGTCTTTCTTTGTTCTTTTAATGAACAAAGTTGGATCAATCCTGCCTCTTTGGAATCCACTTTCTAGTAGAAAACAAGCCAATGTTTCATACCATGCCCTAGGAGCTTGGTGTAGGCCATACAAAGCCTTGGTAACTTTATAAACCTTGTCTGGATACTCTGCATCAATGAAGCCTGGAGGTTGAGATACATATACTGGTTCTTCAATTTCACCATACAAAAATGCACTCTTAACATCCATTTGATAGACAGTAAAGCCTATGAATGAAGCATAGGCCAAGAAAAGCCTAATTGCTTCAAGTCTTGCAACTGGAGCAAACACTTCTTCATAATCTACCCCTTCTTCTTGAGTATATCCTTGTGCTACCAATCTAGCTTTGTTTCTGATCACAATACCCCTTTCATCTTTCTTGTTTCTGAACACCCATTTGGTTCCAATTGCCCTATGACCTTTGGGCAAATCAACCAATATCCAAACCTTCTAAATCTTGAATTGGAGAAGCTCTTCTTGCATTGCTTCCACCCAACTTGCATCATCTAAAGCTTTGTTTATGTTTTTGGGTTCAGCCTGAGATAGAAAACATGAAAACAGGCATATATTGGAAGTATCATTATTCTTTTCTTCATAAATAGAGGAGATAAACCCTTCTTCATCTGAAGATAAGACTTGAGATAAACCAACTTGAGATCTTGTTCTAACACCAGAATTTATGCTTCCAATCACATCATCAGTTGAGTGATCTTTGAGAATTCTAGTGTTGGGTGTTTTAGGAACTTCATATGTAGATGGAAGATTGCTAATCCCCACTTCTTCTTGTAAAGAATCATCTATTTGAACATTCAATGGCTCAGCAGTATCAATACTTGAACTAGCAGGACCATCTGATGAACTAGCAGTATCATTGTCATTTGTACCACCTTCTTGATTCTCTTGATTCTTAGTTCCATGATCTTCTTCATTGACTTCATTTGTTGTGTTTGAAGGTCCTTCTTGACTTGAAGATAGATCCAAACTTTTCCAAATTGGCATCCAGATGTAATCTTGATCTTTAGGAGTGTCAACATTATCTTCAAAACCTGCATCATCATTAGTATTTGTACCTGAAACAGGCACATAATTCATAGATTCTGAAAGCCTATCAATATCAAACATCCAATCTGGTCCAATTCCTTTCACATTTGATAGTTTCTCTTGAAACTCTATGTGAAGATTCTCTTCTACTAGCCTAGTGCAAGTGTTAAACACTCTATAGGCCTTACTCTGCAAGGAATACCCTATCAAATAGCCAACATCTGCTTTTCCATCAAACTTGCCTAAATGATCTTTGGTATTGAGAATAGTGACATGACAACCAAAAGGTCTCATAAAACTTAAAGATGGTGTTCTACCAAAGAAAAGTTCATAAGGTGTCTTTCTATGTGGCTTTGTCACAAGAACCCTGTTTTGTACATAACAAGCAGTACCAACTGCTTCAGCCCAAAATGAAATAGGCAACTTAGAGTCTACTAACATAGTTCTAGCAGCCTCTATAAGTGTTCTATTCTTTCTTTCTGCTACTCCATTTTGCTGAGGTGTTCTAGCTACACTAAATTCCCTTTTTATGCCTTTTTCCTTGCAAAAGTCATCCATAACTCTATTCTTGAACTCTGTCCCATTGTCACACCTGATGACTTTGACTTTCTTATCAGATTGGTTTTCTACCTCAGTGATATAGGTTTTAAGTATCTCACTAGTTTCATGTTTGGATCTTAAAAAGAAAACCCATGAAAATCTGCTATAATCATCAGTAACAACCAGACAATATCTTTTTCCATTCAAGCTGCACACATTAGTAGGACCAAAGAGATCCATATGAAGCATATGTAAAGCCTGAGAAATAGAGTTTTGGGTCTTGGGCTTACAAGAAGCTCTATGTTGTTTGGCTTTTAGACAGTCAACACAGGTTTGGTCGTTTTGGAAAATCTTTTTGGGTAAACCTCTTACTAAATCATATTTTGCAATAGTGTTGATTGTTTTAAAGTTTACATGACCAAGCCTTCTATGCCAAAGCATAGATTCATCCAATGATGGTTTTGTACCAAACAAGTTAGACTCTCCTTAGGATCAATGTTCTTTAAATTGACACTGTACATATTGTTCCTTTTTGGAATTTTAAGAAGGATCTGACTCTCATCAGGCATCTTAAAATCAGAAGAAAGAACCATACATTCATTGTCAGTAAATAGAACATTGTTCTTTTTGTCACACATTTGTGAGACACTAAGAAGATTAAACTGAAGTTCTTTCACAAAATATACATTTTCAAAATCTAGTTTACTGGTTTTGATAGTACCTTTACCAGTGATCTTTCCTTTTATTCCTCCCCCAAAGGTAACATATCCTCCATCAAATGTTTTGAAGTCTGAGAGGAATGACATGTTGCCTGTCATGTGCCTTGAACATCCACTATCAACATATCCTTGATCTCCAATATCAGATGAATGTTCCTGCACATGAATAAACATATTAGTTTCCTTGGGGTACCCAAGCCATGACAGACTTGGGTTTGCCTCTTGCATCAATGAAATCAAACCTTTTCAGGATTGTTGATGCACCTTTTGATTGGATTGGTTTCCAAATCCAACATGCTGAGGACTTAACAGCACTTTCCCTTTTAATCCATTGTGTGGTCTTTGGTCTATCAGTACCAATTTTGGCAATACCAATTTTGGCAGTACCATTTGGTCTAGCAGGACCTTTGGTTTTTGGTGTCCAAATTTGTGTTTTGACCACAGATTTCTTTTGAATAGGACTATTCACAACTTTTGGTACAGATTTGAAAGTGTTTCTTGTACCCTTATCAGTTGGTTTTGCAATAACAGGCTTATTTTGTCTAACAGTATGTTTAACATTTGTGGTGTTAGACTTAACAAAACTTTTTCTGGGGTGAGTAAAATTTGTTTTAGACTTTGATTTACTCCCAGAAACCCATTTATTACAATAAGCATGAAGATGATTAAAGCTACCACAATAATAACAAGCCTTATTGAACATAACAAAGTCATCACCTAGTTGTTGTGACTTAAGGTTGTTCCAATTTCTTTGGCTTCCCCTAGGTTTGTTATTACATTTTTCACAACTTTCAACTGTTTTCAAAACAGCTTTAGCCTTAGCCTTAACTTCTACTCTTTTAGGACTGATTGGTCCTACTTTGATTCCTTTGATAGGAATAGTCTCATCTTCATCATCATCAGATACCCAATCTTCAATAATTAGGACATCTGGTCTCTTATCAGTGAGCACCTTGGAGAGTGAGGCATTCTTAGCACTCTCAGAAGGTTCACTTATCACTACAGGTTTAGCTAATGGTTTGTTGATGATTTCATGTAAACCTGATGCAGCAAGATCACTACCTTGGGGACAAGGAATTCCTCTATAAAGAGGTGGACATTTATTGTATCCTATCCCTGATTTGATTCTTTTATTCATCTGATTCTCAACTATGCTTCTAGTGCATTCAGAAGCAATTTCCAATTTAGTAACAGTCAGTTGAATATTATCTCTAGCCAATGTCACTTTAGTACACTCAGTCCTTAACATTTCTATTTCTGAATCTTTCAAAAATATTTGTCTATTAAGAGCAGTTTTAGCATCAGAAAAGGTGAGTTCATTTTCTCTATAGTGAATGATTTGTTTTTCTAGTTTGGCCATACCACACTTATAATCAAATAATGTTTGTTGGGTTTTTCTGAGTTCTAATGTTTGTGCATCATAAGATTTTCTTATAAGTTCTAATTCTTTAAGAAATTCACAATTATTAGAACATTTGATAGTTTGTACCTCAGGGGTGGAGAATGCCATTAAAGCCAATTCATCAAAAGTTGACTCATCTTCACCCATGAAACTCCAATCAAAACCCATGCCATCAATAGCAACCATTGCTTTTGGCTCAGCAACTTCAACAACCTTACTCTTGCTTTCAAAGCTTCCTTTATTCCTGTTGTCAAACCCTCTACCCTTGTCATCCTGCTTCTTAGGTCTTCTACACTCTCTAGAGTAGTGACCCTTCATGTGGCAGTTGTAACACTCCACTTTTGACTTATCATAGCCAGCAGGCTCATTTCCATTTATCATTATCTTTTTGCCAGTCCTCATCAACAACTTCTTGGCTCTAATGCTTAAAAGTGAAAGTTGCCACTTTATGTCCATCTCTTCAAGATCATCAGGATGAATCTCTTGAAGATCTTCAAATGTTAATACAGACCCATTGTGTTGAGATGTAAGAAAAGCACACCCAATTGTTTCATCTAAAATGGATTTGGTACTACTAGAAGTACTAGCAGTACCAAAGGTTGTGTTGGCAGTACCTTCTTTCTGCCACCTTTTTCTTCATTATCAACCTTTGAGATGCTTGGTGATGAAACGAATGCCATATTTCCTGAGCTTGACCCAGTAGTCTTCTTTACTTCATGTTCTACAATTTTGAAATTGTTGTAGAGATCATTGAGACTCATCTGGTTAATATCTGGCTTGTTCTTCCAGACAATGACATGCATAGACCATTCTGAAGGTAAACTCCTAAGAAATTTAGAGTTTAGGTCTTCTTGAGTTATCATCACTTCATGGATGGCTAACTGACTTGCAAGCTTCTGAAGTCTATTGAACATACTGTCCAAAGACTCATTGGTTGTGGTTGTGAAGTTCTCAAATTGTTGTTTGAGAAGTGTTTTCTGTGTTTTCTTGGTAGCATCATTACCACCAAATCTAGCCACAATAGCTTCAAAAAGGGTTTTGGCATCTTTGTATTTGTTAAAGATCAAAAGCTGATCATTTGGAATAGTCATCAGTAACATACTCCTTGCTTTTAGATCATTTCTCTTCTGAACTTTTTCATCTGCATTTGATGGTTGTTCTTGTATTTGTGTTACAAGAGCATCATTTACTGTTGTAGTGGTGATTGCGGGTTTAAATGAGTTGCCTTGTTCAATGATCTCCCAAAGTGCATAGTCCTGCACTTGAAAGTATTGTTCTACCCTTAGTCGCCACATTTCAAACTCATTTTGCTTAAGTAATGGAAGTTTAGCTGCAACATTTGTTTGAATATGTTCAACATCCATTGTTCTTTTAAATTAGTAAATATCAAGCCTTGCTCTGATACCACTTGTGGAAAGGTTTTGTACGTTGAGATATTTATGTATTTAATGTGTTTAGCATGCGGAATCTACTACAACACACATAAAAGAACACAAGGTGGTGAGTTTAAGTAAACGTGAGAATGTAATGAACAAAGAACACAACTTTGGTTAACACAAAACGATTCAATATTATTGATGAAATAATACGGATGATCTAAATATCACCGGGATTACAAAGTAATCTTGAATCTAAGATTGTAAAAAGGATTTGTGAATTGAGTAACTAAGTTACTTGAGAGATAGTTTGGTTTTTGGTTAATGGTTGTGAAAGATGCATGCATGAAGTGTGACTAAGGAAACCTTTTATACGATAAGGCAACCTTATTACAAGTTGTCAAGTGGAAGAGTATAATACTATACTTTGACTATATTAGCGCCTACAATTAAATACAACTACCAATGTACAACTCTGATAATATTCTTCTTTACACCACAGAAGACTAAACTACTTCTACATAACGTATAACAATGTACAAAGACTAATAATTCAACTAAATATCTATTACAAAATATCTAATCGACTTGACATAAGCTTGGCAGGCTCTTCATCAACTAGCAGTACCTTCTACCCAGAAGGTACTGGTAGAACATCTTCATACTCTTCAAAATCAACTAGCAGGCTCTTCAACATCTTTGGCAGGCTCTTTGACTTTGAACATTTTATTCCCAACAACATGTAAAGTACCCAAAATACCCTTTGATCTCAAATTCAAAAAAAGACGTTTAAGCATTAAGACATTTCATCCAGAATATAACCTAAGTATCTAACTGTGAATAATTGAACGAATAAAAGTAATACGATAATAAAGACTTATGATAAAATGAATGGTATACATCTAATTATCATCACACGCCTACATACATGTTTTGGTTAAGGTCCATTTTATTTTTAACTTTTGTACACAACTTACACCATACAAAATAAACAAGATATATTTTCAAAATTGGAAGGGGACGATTTGTTCCTATCCCCTCCCTTAAGGCCGACCTCTCCCTCTCCTTAATATCACCTCACAATTTTCTTGTTCCACAAAATATTTATCACACAAAAAATAAATAAAACCCTAAAATCTCCCAGAGTCGGCCGCTACTTCTTGTTCTTTTGTTCTTCCTGTTAGAAATCAAAACGCAAGCAAAGGAGTATTTTGATCGTGTATTGGAGGTTTTGGTCGTGGGTTTGTTTCTAGTTCGAAGGTGGTAGGAAGCCGTGTGGTGTTGTGGCTCTTGAGATTTGTTGTTCGATTTTATCTTCAAGGGTAATGATGCATCATCTTGTTTTTGTTTCCTTCATATTAATCTCCTTCTCTAACGTTAACATGTCACCTAAATGCTTATATGAATCGGCTAAATAGTATACACATAAAATCATAAGAAATCTCACATGAAATCATAAGAATTGTCACATGAAATGACGAATTAGGGTTAGGGTTTTGATAGAATTGTGTAATACCCACAAATCTCAAACATGCAAAAAGACCAATTTGCCCTTATAATTTAAAATTTTGATTAATAAGCTTATGAATCACCAAATAAATTCCAAACCTTCGGGAATGAACTAGATATGAATCCAAATAATTTTCGTGACTACATTTTAACATTTAGAAAAGTACAAAATATACAAAATAATTGTTTTGTCCGATTTATATATAATTCGTGTATTATTAAGTATTATTAGTATAAAATAAATTAAATAAAATACAAGATAAATGCAAATAAAATTAGGAAATTATCACAATCAGTATTTGAGCTTAATTATACTTTCTTGGACCGAAATATATGATCCCAAATCACTTATACACTTTTTCTATATTTATTCTATATATAATAAAATTCTGAAACCCTAAAAACACTTCACAAAATTCGACCAGCCTCTATTCGACCAAGGAAAATTCATGGGTTATTTTTCTGGTATTCTACAACATCTAAGGAAGCTAGGAAAATCATTTGGAGGGTTGTGGAGTCGTTCGTTTGATCGCTAGAGTTTTGTTTTGTCGAATTAACTTAATCGAGAGGTATAAATTCCTATTATCCCTTTTTCACGTTCGATTGTCCATGTAGTATTTTTCTTATATTCTTAGGATCATATAAGACCTAAATAAAATATATGAATCGAATCATGCTAGCTAAATAGATCGTAATGATTTTTGAGAGAAAAAATGTACGTAAAATCCAAAACAAGCTATGCGATTTTTCCAGGGGTTGTAATTATTTATTTTGGACCTTATACGAATTATATGATTTGGGAAAAATGCTTGAACGAATTATAGAAGTTTAGTTTGATCGTGGATAATTATTTTATAATCGAATCTATGTATATCGAATGAAAGAAAATAAAAAGAAACCCTAGAACGAATTAGGGTTAGGGTTTGGTACTTGAATCTAGACATTAAATGCTAACTAATGATGAGGTAATGATTGTTGAATGATTAGAGGAACTAGGGCTTGTATTTGCATATTAAAAATGTTATACAAATTATAAATAAATAAGGAGGGCTTGTTTTGCCAACTTTGAAACTTAAGGATTATTTTTATAATGTTAATTAGGTCAGTACAAATGTGTAAAAATTGCAAGATCATGATTATTGGTTAATTCATGGTTCGAATTATAAATAAATTAATGAGAGGGACTAAAAGTGTAAATTCAGGAAACTTGTGATTATTTTGTGTAAATAATATTATTAGGGAGGTAATATGTGATTTTGGGTATTTATGGGGCTATTGTGTAATTATAATAAAGTATGGATGTAAATTGTAATATTTGTAAACTAAAGGGACTAATTATGTAAATATGTGAAACATGGAGGTGAAATTAGTAAAATATGACAAATTTGAGGGTATATTCTGTAATCTAGTAATTATAAGGGCTTGTGAGGTAATTATGAATAATAGTGAGAATTAAATTGTAAATTATGTAACTATAAGGTCTATTTTGTAACTTTAGTAACTAAAGGGGTGTAAAGTGTAAATAATGAAACTTAAAGGAATAAAGAGTGATTCTGAATCTATTATGTGTTATGAACTAGTAAATTGTGATAATTTCATTTTAAACCCTTAACTTTGATATATTTACATTTAAAACCCTAAGTTATGGAAACTTGTCATAATTAACCCTGAACTATCATAATTTGCTAAAATGTACCCTATGGCCATAATATCCTTAAATTATGGCTTAACCTAAGTTGAAATACTTAAAACTTGCTAATTATGGAAACTTTCTAATTCGGGAAACCTGCTAACAAGGAAAGTTACTAAAAATAGAAAGTTACTTAAAATGGAAAGATAACTAAAAAAACCACTTGTCATTCTGTCTTCTACTCCCTTAGGTTCGAGGAAGGGGTAATTTGATCCTTGTCAATTGCTATCCTTGCGTTCTGCTATTAAGGTACAGATATTCTGCCCTTTTTAGTAAGGTGCCTTCGTTCTCTTGATTTCTTATCTTGATTCGTTTAGGATTTCCCAAAGCCATTGCTATGTTCCCTTGTATTGTGAACCTTAGAGTTGAACCTTTGCCTTGATCTTTTGTCTTGAATCTTGTCCTGAACCCTGCTGTGAACTTCGATAGGAACTTTGACTTGAACCCAAATATGGTTGGACATTGTAAAGGGGATGAGAAAACCTTTTTGATTATTTATGAAAACGTTTCAAGAAAACTATTTTTAAAACTGTCTCTATGAAAAACTGTTTTGAAAAGACCATTTTATGAAGATCAATTTGTCAGATTATTTTTATAAGAAAACGTTTTAAAGGATTTTGAACCTTTGTCATTTACTTCTGAAATGTCTTGACGTGAACCCTTTACCATGAACCTCTGATATTTGGACTTGACAATGATTCGGTAACTTAGACCTTTTGGACCTTTGCTGTAAGATTTACTTTTGACCTTTCAGTTGATACCCGAGCCAAGTTAGTTACCTAGCCATGAAGGTAACATGGCCGTGTCATTGATGCACCAATGGCATGACTCCAGTGTGTTCGAGTGATGTTACACACCGTCCCCATATTTGTTCGTAACGTGCACATTATAATTATTATTGGCCTATATTATTGTTCGGGGGGCGTATGGATGCATCCTAGGTTAGTGTTCGTATTAATGGATATTATTTATATTGTTCGGTGATTGATGTTGTGTGCAATACACGTCCTTCACATTTGAGAGGACTCCCCTCTCTGGTTACTACATTTGGTTTGTTCGGGCTCGTGGAGGATTACTGACCCCTTTTCTTTCCTTTTCTTTTCATTTCATTCTTATTATATTCCTTGCCTATGACTTATGTATTCCATTACACTAAAATATACATGTTCGTTTTCATTCGTTTTCGTTTCCGTTTATTATATATCTGTTCATTGGGCTTTTTAAGCTCAGCCGCGTTTCTTTTTCCGCGGCAGGTTTTTAGTTGGAAGCTGGGTATGAGTGAAGAGACTTTTGGACTTAGAAGACCTTGATAGTTATGCTGAAGTAGAAACTCTTAGAAGGATTTGCACTCGCAGACTTAGTATTTAGCTTTTATTTCCTTGTGAGCCTTGTATTTTCAGTATTTCAATTGTAACCTTTGAGAACTCTTGTATTACTGTTGATGTATGCTTTGTTTTGATCTGATATGAAACCATTCTTGCGACAACTTTACCCTTATCGGGATGGGGTGTTACAAATTGTGTGGGTGATCCTTGTGGGATTTTGTGAACATGTTAATATGGTGTTAAAATCCAGGTCGTATGAATTATGAGGGTCGTGTATGCGTTTGGGTGCGTAAACATGTGTTATAGTGTCTAAAAAGGAATCCTGATTTTGAGACAGCATGTATACCTGAATTTGTGAGCGAGTTATGTCATGATATAAAATGGTTTGATTCAGTTCTTTTCATGAAAACTTAGTTTTATGTCTTAGTTAAGTTCTCCTATTGATTTGGAGTGATTTCGAGTTGGCTTGGTCGTGTTTTTTATTTTTGTGTGATTAAGTGTTGAAACTGGATTCGAGAGTCTGAAAATCGGTCCACTTTGCTGATTTTTAATTTACAAACCATGAGGAGTTGGGTCATGAAACTCTCCAGTATGTAACTTTTATATGAATAGTAATGTCATGAATTTTTGGGGATTTTTCCTGGATGTATTGGTAGGTCGTACAAGTGAATACTTTCTGGGTACTATAACAGGTAGGTTTGCTGGGCAGTCTGAGTTTGAGTGTTTTTGGTACGGGGTTAATCTAACTAATAAATTTTGGGAAAATTCGTGTGGGTTCTAAAGACATTTAAGTATCTGTGTGAATTTTGTGGATTTTATTTTAGAGTTCTGATGTGGTACAAAAATTCGTAAAGTGGTGACCTGTTTATGGGTAAAAGCTGTTAATACAACAAAAAGGCTAAACAAGTATATAACTTAATCAAAAAGGGTAAAATTGATCATAAGCTATAATCCTTACATTAATTTGATATTCAAGAAGTAACTAAGATACTATATATGGAAACCTGCTAATTATGGAAACTTACTAATTCGGGAAACCTGCTAAAAATAGAAAGTTACTTAAAATGGTTAACCTACTTAAAGAGGAAACTTACTATTTTTGGAAAGCTGCTATAAAAGGAAAGTTACTAAAAATGGAAAGCCGACTAAAATGAGTAATCTGATTTAAAATAAGTTATTAATAAGACGATCATGAATTCGTGTAGATCCGCTGAAGAAGGAGTTGCTTCCAATCTTTATGTTTTCTGCTATGTTTGCACTTGCGGTCTAAGGTACAGATATTCTGACCTTATCTCTTAAGGTTTCTCATGATTCGTACACATCTTTGGATATTAGTTTTGATTATGATACCTTTGATCTGAGCCTTCCTAGTATGGCTTCCCTTGACTTATGCTCTAGTTGAACCTTTGCTATGCACCCTTAGATTTGTGAACCTTTGCTTTGAACCTTTGATATGAACCTTTGACATTTGGACTTTGATTATGACTTTGACATTTGACTTTGATATGATATGACATTTGAACCCTTCAGTTTGATACCCGAGCCAATTTGTTTCCTAGCCATGAAGGTAACATGGCCGTGTCATTGATGCACCAATGGCATGACTCTAGTGTGGTCGAGTGATGTTCCACACCGTCCCTTTTTATTATGTATTTTGTTTGGCCACTATTTTTGGTGACTGGTGCTGTGTGCAAGACACGCCTTTCATAATGCAGGGGCGTATGGATGCATCCTAGGTTCGATTTGTAATTTAGTGGATATGACTATGATATGACATGATATGTTCGGTGACTGATGCATGGGTGCAATCCACGTCTTTCACATGTTCTGGAGCTGATCACTCCATTGGTTACTTGAGGACTCCCCTCATATTACTTTTGGTATTTCGAGGTCACCCCTCTGAATACATGATTACTTATGCTATGAAGATATGATATGATATGATTTGTTTGGGCTCGGGTTTGATTACTGGTCTTCCATTGCACTTTGATATTCATTCGTTTATGCCTTATGCTTTTCCCAATGCACCATACTTTATATGTTCGTTCCTTATCTTTTGGTTTCGTTTATATATATCTGTTCACTGGGCTTTTTAAGCTCAGCCGCATTTCTTTTCCTGTGGCAGGTTTTAGTAGGAAGCTGGGTTATGAGTGGAGAGTACTTTTGGACTTAGAAGACTACACTTTAATAGCTATTCTGGATTAGAGATGACTAGAAGTGTTTACATTTTCAGACTTAGTATTTTATTGTTGTTCTCATCTGTAACCTTGAACTTCAGATTTTTCCTTTGTAACCTTTGAGATTCCTTTGTATTACTAATTGTATGCTTGTGTTTGCTTTGATATGACATCATAATGTAATACTTCTACCCTTATTGGGTTGGGGTGTTACAATTATGGTATCAGAGACCAGGCTGCGACTTGTAGTACATTAAACCTTGAACTGTGAAGTTTGGACCATTATGTTTCCACTGTAGGCGTTCTTAAGACACCCTTTGAGAATTTGCTTTAGGATCTCCCCATAGGAACATAAGTTATTGCCAGTGAGGAATGGGTAGACTAGAACATCTATGTAAGTATCATTGCTTCCGCATCACTCTGGTTCGTGCCTCTGCCCTTAGTTTTGCTTTATAAGAACATTGTTTCAGAAGTTGGAAAGTTATGTTCAACCTAAGTTTAGTAACCAAGTAAGTTTACAATGCATCGGGAACTACATGGATACCTTACACCACTTAAGTTTCACTATCTGATTTTGATCACCATTTTCGATTTGTTTGATTAACAGTTCGATACCTTTCCAACCATCCCGAAGGTTACTTAACCGTAATGTGTTTGTCACATTCTGTAAATTCATTACATATGCTGGATATAATGTATCATCTGATACTACTCAGTTCTGCGTAATCCATTACTACTCCTATGAGAACTCTGGTAACTATTAACCATGAATATATGGAGATTTGTTCCCTCCCTTCGAATGATGAACTTTGTCTACCAATCAGTTACTTTGGAAGGATATGATGAAAATAATATCTCAGTATGGATTTGTTAACTAAGCATGATGATGCTGACAACTGATATCCCATACCTCTCATTTTGACAACCATGTGATCTTCGTATTACTAATGATACACACCCTACATGCCACTTATGCTAAGAAGCTAAGCAAGATTCCAACACCTTGAACTGTTCGCTTATCTATCTCAACACTTTGATGAACCATGTACTTGACTCTGATATATGAACTATTCGTCTGGTTTAACGATCGTATTCGTTCTACGGATCTGTTTACTCTTGATATAATTGACTTTGTGGTCTTTTGGTTATGGATTGGATGGCTCTTCGTAAAGCTACCATAGACTACCGTATCTGAAATGTGATCTTTAACAATATGCTTCACCCTACTTTTGTTATGATGACTCTCAACCGCTTAAATCTGTTAAGATTAATGTTGCTATGGAAGCACAGAACCCGATCTCATTTGATTGTCAAGTTTCTCCTGACACCTATTAGTAGAAGCTCTGGCATTGAAAGTATTTTGTTGTACGAAAATCTTCTGATGTTCTCTGATGAACCTCTTGGTATTCCCTCCTGCTTGAAAGGTAGAGTTGGCATTGAAATGATCTCAGTTAACGAAACCATGATGCCATAGAAGTTGAGAGATTGAAGGAGCTGGTGGAACATGATTTTGTTCACCCTAGTGCTTCTTTTGGGATGCTCCTGTTGGTTTATGAAAAAGAAAGAGGGAAGTATGTGGCGGCGTATCGACTATCATGAACTTAACCGTATCACTATCCGTAATCATTATCCATTTTCGCGCGTCAATGATTGATTTGGTCTATCTTTGAAACTCCGTATCAGACGGCCTCATTTAGGTTTGAAGGACTGAAGAAGCAACCACAAGAACTTCTAAGAAGGGAGTTGACTAACTGGGAGTAACCTCCGTGAAGCATTTCAGTTTTATTCGTGAAGAAGAAGATAGGTGATGTGAAGTAGATATGAAGTTTCCCGAAGACGATTCCTGAAGCTGCTTTCGTACTCGTTGTGATCATTATGAGTTTTAATAATGCCAATTGTATTGGCTAATAGAATCATGTTTTTCGCGAGTATTTGGACAAATTGTCATAGTATGACGTTGTGTTGTCTTCAGAGACGAAAGAGGAACATGGAGATCATTCTCGTATTAAGTTGAAATGACCCTTTATTCTAGAAGAGTATATTTGATTTGGCGTTCATAAGCTGCAGCATATAGTAATACTATGGATCTCGAGAAGACTGAGTTGTCCACCGAATGAGCCAAGATCGACGAAAGTTACTGAAGTTAGAAATCTTACGGAAAAGTAGTGAAAGATGTTCACGACTGGCGTTACCATCAATGAAGCATATTAGAAGAGGAGAGACACTTAGAAGGGACTCGAATATACCTTGTGCAGCACATGGAGATTTCAGCTTGGGCATCAAGACAACCAGACTGTAGGAGACAAACTATTCAACCCAGAGTTGACAGTAGCGGTGTTTACATTGAAGATTGGAAGATATTCTTGCGAAGACGAAGGTGGTGGCAAACATAGAAGGAGAATGTAATCGAGTTGGCGAATTTGGAGCTGTGCTAGAAGACCTGTTGAAGACACGTAGTCTTGCTTCTCTATTCATTTTAGTTGTACTAAGATGAATTGAGAGCAGAAGCAAACTTGCGGATGAAGGGATGCACAGTGATCTTGTAAGAGATTCGCGTTACTACACCATAATTCCAAGAAGAGTTGCCGAAGGCTTGAGGAACCAGACTCAAATTTATAATTCCTTTTCACCGTAGGATCAGATGTACAAGCATAGACAGACTACTCGGACTTGGAAGAAATTTTGAAATTTTATATTCGAATGGACAAATTTTGAAGCAGACATTTGGGTTTGGATGAGTTGATTCTATGATGGATGAAGTTATCAATAACGTAATTCACTTCTGCTTAACCCCCATAAGCTTCCGTTACCTGATAATAAGATCCTTTGAATGATTTATGTTCCATATTAGAAATTCCGTTCTGTGTTCATTATGCGTTTGTTGGATGATGGTTTTGTTATGAGAACTTTGATGAATTGTGGAAGAACTGATGCTTTTGACGACGTGCTTCATTTGATGCTTACTAAGTTCCGTTACGTTATCTATACGATCTATTTCTTTATTTTCTAATCCGTAATGATGTTTGATTCGGACCAACCCTAGGAGGTAAAAGGAGTGTTAGGTGGTTAAGATAAGTTGCTTATTTCACGACTTGAGACAAAGTATGGTCATCATGAGGGCATATTTATATGATGTTAGTATTATGACGTCTGGCTAACGTGATAATACTTACATCATATAACGTGCACTTATTGTGATCATAGGATATTTCGAGGAGTGCCTTAGAAGCCTTAGAATTTCTGATATCTGATTGAGAGTTTAGATTCATTCTACCTATACGCTTAATCTGCCTTCACCCTTATACGATTTGATACGTTTGGATACTCGACACGCGTTTGCTGACCTCTGTACTTCCGATAAGAATCTTAGGTCCTGTTGTAGAGCTTTCTGCCGTTTGATGTTATCAAACAATCTGTTTTCTGTCTGTATGGATTCGATCTGTTACTGTGAAGGAGTACACCTATGTTTTGCTATATATACGTCTCACATTCGATGAATCTGTTCATGATAATCTGTTATGAATTAAGATATGAGATTTTGGATTCTGAGAAAACAAGACCTGTCTGTTTATGAGAATACCTTTGAAAGGTTATATTGAAGACGAGACTATTTGAAATCTGAAGAGTTAAGCATATATATATTTCTGCTATTCGGTACATTCTCATCTGATTTGTCTAATCAAATTCCACAGACGATATATCCGTCAAATCCTACGTATTCCGTGTATCTCTTCGGAGAGAATACGATTATCATCTGTTACATTTGGTATATTATTCTTTTGATCTGGATTCAGTATGGTATGTCTTTTCTGAGGAAGCCGAAGCTATTTTGATCAACAAGATAGAGTCATGAGAAACAAGTCATTCACATTTCCGTTCACGGTCCGTTGGTATTCCGTTTCATTTCACTTCAATTTTCAAGGACGAAAATCTTTTTTAGAGGGGAAGAATTGTAAAACCCAAAATTTCTGAACATGTAAAATACCCAGAATACCCTTTGATCTCAAATTCAAAAAAAGACATTTAAGCATTAAGACATTTCATCCAGAATATAACCTAAGTATCTAACTGTAAATAATTGAACGAATAAAAGTAATACGATAATAAAAACTTATGATAAAACGAATGGTACACATCTAATTATCATCACACGCCTACATACATGTTTTGGTTAAGGTCCATTTTATTTTAAACTTTTGTACACAACTTACACTATACAAAATAAACAAGATATCTTTTCAAATTTGAAAGGGGACGATTTGTTCCTATCCCCTCCCTTAAGGCCGGCCTCTCCCTCTCCTTAATATCACCTCACGATTTTCTTGTTCCACAAAAAATTTATCACACAAAAAATAAATAAAACCCTAAAATCTCCCAAAGTCGGCCGCTACTTCTTGTTATTTTGTTCTTCTTATTCGAAATCAAAACGCAAGCAAAGGAGTATTTTGATTGTGTATTGGAGGTTTTGGTCATGGGTTTGTTTCTAGTTCGAAGGTGGTAGGAAGCCGTGTGGTGTTGTGGCTCTTGAGCTTTGTTCTTCGATTTGATCTTCAAGGGTAATGATGCATCATCTTGTTTTTGTTTCCTTCATATTGATCTCCTTCTCTAACATTAACATGTCACCTAAATGCTTATATGAATCGGCTAAATAGTATACACATAAAATCATAAGAAATCTCACATGAAATCATAAGAATTGTCACATGAAATAACGAATTAGGGTTAGGGTTTTGATAGAATTGTGTGGGTGATCCTTGTAGGATTTTGTGAACATGTTAATATGGTGTTAAAATCCAGGTCGTATGAATTATGAGGGTCGTGTATGCGTTTGGGTGCGTAAACATGTGTTATAGTGTCTAAAAAGGAATCCTGATTTTGAGACAGCATGTATACCTGAATTTGTGAGCGAGTTATGTCATGATATAAAATGGTTTGATTTGGTTCTTTTCATGAAAATTTAGTTTTATGTCTTAGTTAAGTTCTCCGATTGATTTGGAGTGATTTCGAGTTGGCTTGGTCATGTTTTTTATTTTTGTGTGATTAAGTGTTGAAACTGAATTCGAGAATCTGAAATTCAGTCCAATTTTCCAATTTTTAATTTACAAACCATGAGGAGTTGGGTCATGAAACTCTCCAGTATGTAACTTCAATATGAATAGTAATGTCATGAATTTTTGGGGATTTTTTCTGGATGTATTGGTGGGTCGTACAAATGAATACTTTCTGGGTACTACAACAGGTAGGTTTGCTGGGCAGTCTGAGTATTTTTGGTACGGGGTTAATCTAACTAATAAATTTTGGGAAAATTCGTGTGGGTTCTAAAGAAATTGAAGTATCTGTGTGAATTTTTGTGGATTTTATTTTAGAGTTCTGATGTGGTAAAAAAATTCGTAAAGTGGTGACCTGTTTATTGGTAAAAGCTGTTAATACAACAAAAAGGCTAAACAAGTATATAACTTAATCAAAAAGGGTAAACTTGATCATAAGCTATAATCCTTACATTAATTTGATATTCAAGAAGTAACTAAGATACTATATATGGAAACCTACAAATTATGGAAACTTACTAATTCGGAAAACCTGCTAAATATAGAAAGTTACTTAAAATGGTTAACCTACTTAAAGGGGAAACTTACTATTTTTGGAAAGTTACTATTTTTGGAAAGCTGCTATAAAAGGAAAGTTACTAAAAATGGAAAGCCGACTAAAGTGAGTAATCTGATTTAAAATAAGTTATTAATAAGACGATCATGAATTCGTGTAGATCCACTGAAGAAGGAGTTGCTTCCATTCTTTATGTTTTCTGCTATGTTTGCACTTGCGGTCTAAGGTACAGATATTCTGACCTTATCTCTTAAGGTTTCTCATGATTCGTACACATCTTTGGATATTAGTTTTGATTATGATACCTTTGATCTGAGCCTTCCTAGTATGGCTTCCCTTGACTTATGCTCTAGTTGAACCTTTGCTATGCACCCTTAGATTTGTGAACCTTTGCTTTGAACCTTTGATATGAACCTTTGACATTTGGACTTTGATTATGACTCTTTGATGACTTAGACATTTGACTTTGATATGATATGACATTTGAACCCTTCAGTTTGATACCCGAGCCAATTTGTTTCCTAGCCATGAAGGTAACATGGCCGTGTCATTGATGCACCAATGGCATGACTCTAGTGTGGTCGAGTGATGTTCCACACCGTCCCTTTTTATTATGTATTTTGTTTGGCCACTATTTTTGGCGACTGGTGCTGTGTACAAGACACGCCTTTCATAATGCAGGGGCGTATGGATGCATCCTAGGTTCGATTTGTAATGTAGTGGATATGACTATGATATGACATGATATGTTCGGTGATTGATGCATGGGTGCAATCCATGTCTTTCACATGTTCGGGAGCTGATCACTCCATTGGTTACTTGAGGACTCCCCTCCTATTACTTTTGGTATTTCGAGGTCACCCCTCTGAATACATGATTACTTATGCTATGAAGATATGATATGATATGATTTATTTGGGCTCGGGTTTGATTACTGGTCTTCCATTGCACTTTGATATTCATTCGTTTATGCCTTATGCTTTTCCAAATGCACCATACTTTATATGTTCGTTCCTTATCTTTTGGTTTCGTTTATATATATCTGTTCACTGGGCTTTTTAAGCTCAGCCGCATTTCTTTTCCTGCGGCAGGTTTTAGTAGGAAGCTGGGTTATGAGTGGAGAGTACTCTTGGACTTAGAAGACTACACTTTGATAGCTATTCTGGATTAGAGATGACTAGAAGTGTTTACATTTTCAGACTTAGTATTTTATTGTTGTTCTCATCTGTAACCTTGAACTTCAGATTTTTCCTTTGTAACCTTTGAGATTCCTTTGTATTACTAATTGTATGCTTGTGTTTGCTTTGATATGACATCATAATGTAATACTTCTACCCTTATCGGGTTGGGGTGTTACATTATTTGTCAAAAAGAAAGACAGAACGTTCCGAATGTGTATTGATTATTGGGAGTTGAACAATCTCACAGTGAAGAATCGATATCCATTGCCCAGGATTGATGATTTGTTTAATCAGTTGCAAGGATCGAGTGTCTACTCAAAAATTGATCTGAGATCGGGATATCATCAGCTAAGAGTGAGGGAAGAAGATATTCCCAAAACAGCCTTCAGAACGCGGTACGGGCATTATAAATTTCAAGTAATGCCATTTGGTCTCACCAATGCACCCGCAGTGTTCATGGACTTGATGAACCGAGTATGCAAACCATACTTGGACAAATTCGTGATCGTGTTCATCGATGATATCCTAATCTACTCATGCAGCAAGGAAGAACATGCTGAACACTTAAGAATCATTTTGGAGTTGCTCAAGAATGAAAAGTTGTACGCTGAATTCTCCAAATGTGATTTTTGGATTCCAATTGTATAATTTCTTTGCCATATTTTCAATAGTCAAGGTATCCACATAGACCCTGCCAAGATTGAGGCAGTTAAAAATTGGGCATCTCCTACAACCCCAATAGAGATTCGTCAATTTTTAGGTCTCGCTGGTTACTACAGAAGGCTCTTCGAAGATTTTTCGAAGATCGCAAAGCCTCTGACCGAATTGAACTAGAAAAACATGAAGTATATCTGGGAAGAAAAACAAGAGTCAGCTTTCCAACTCTTGAAGCAGAAACTTTGTGAAGCGCCCATCTTAGCACTACCCGAAGGAAGTGAAGACTTCGTAGTGTATTGTGATGCATCACATCACGGTTTAGGTGTAGTACTGATGCAAAGAAGGAAAGTAATAGCCTATGCTTCTTGACAACTCAAGAAGAACGAAGAAAACTACACCACTCATGATTTGGAATTAGGAGCAGTGGTCTTCGCTCTTAAGATATGGAGACATTACTTGTACGGTACCAAGTGCACGGTTTTCACCGATCACAAAAGTCTTCAGCACATCCTGGATCAAAAGGAGCAAAACATGAGACATCGTCAATGGTTAGAATTGCTCAACGACTACGATTTTGAAATTCGCTGTCACCCCGGGAAAGCGAATGTTGTGGCTGATGCCTTGAGCAGAAAAGAAAGAATTAAACCTCTTAGAGTCTGATCTCTGGGAATGACCATTTGTTCACCACTTCCGTCACAGATCTTCATAGCTCAGTCAGAAGCTCTCAGGGAAGAGAACAGACCCCATGAGAAAATTTACGGCATGCCAGAAAATGAAAATGGTTTCGTAAAAAGATCAGACGGAATGCTTTGCTTCAAAGAAAGAAGTTGGGTTCCTCTCTACGGAGGTATTCGTGATCTCATCATGCACGAATCCCATAAATCCAAGTACTCCATTCACCCGGGTTCTGAAAAGATGTATCAGGATCTCAAAAAGATCTATTAGTGGCCAAACATGAAAGCCGAAATCGCTGAGTATGTTGGGAAATGTTTGACTTGTTCAAGAGTCAAGGCGAAAAGTCAAAAACCGTCAGGACTACTTGTACAACCTGAACTACCTGTATGGAAATGGGAAAGAATTACTATGGAATTCATCACCAAACTACCAAAGATGTCAACTGGATTGGACACCATCTAGGTCATCATTGATCGTCTTACCAAATCCGCTCATTTTCTACCAATCAAGGAAATTGACGAGATGAGCACTCTCGCACAGTTGTATTTAAAGGAAATAGTGACTCGACATAGAGTTCCAATCTCCATTATCTCAGATAGAGATAGCCGATTTACTTCTAGATTTTGGCAGACTCTACAAAAAGCTCTCGGTACACGTCTAGATATGAGCACCACTTATCACCCTCAAACTGATGGGCAGAGTGAAAGAACATTCCAAACCTTAGAAGACATGCTCCGGGCATGTGTAATAGACTTTGGAAAGGGTTGAGATAAACACTTGCCTTTGGCTGAATTTTCTTACAACAACAGTTACCATGCCAGCATCAAGGCGACACCATTTGAAGCACTTTATGGTCGAAAGTGTAGATCGCCTGTTTGTTGGGCTGAAGTTGGTGACGTACAACTCACAGGAACAGAACTGATACACGAAACAATGGAAAAGATTTTTAAGATCAGACAACGATTACAAGCCGCTCGTGACAGACAAAAGAGTTACGCCGATGTAAGGCGAAAACCTATGGAATTTCAAGTTGAAGACAGGGTTATGTTAAAATTTCCCCATGGAAGGGAATGGTACGCTTTGGAAAGCGTGGAAAGTTGAATCCAATGTACATTGGACCATTCAAAATCCCTGAAAGATTTGGTCCAGTGGCTTACAAACTTGAGCTCCCAGAGGAACTCAGTAGAGTACATAACACATTTCACGTTTCAAACTTGAAGAAATGTTTGTCAGATGAAACTCTTGTCATCCCAATGAAAGAAATCCGACTCGATGACAAACTCGTATTCATAGAAGAACCAATAGAAATAATGGACAGAAAGGTGAAACAGCTAAAGCAAAACTGAATTCCCATTGTCAAAGTTTGATGGAACTCTAAACAAGGACCAGAGTATACATGGGAACGTGAGGACCAAATTCGCGACAAATACCCACATTTATTTCCAAAGAAAACTCTAACAACTATATTAGACTTTAATTCCGGGATGAAATTCTGTTTGACGGGTAGGTACTGTAGCAACCTGCAAAATTCCCTAGTGATTTGTAAATGCTAATCAAGTATTAAATTACCATTACTGTTTAGTTAACTATTTTTACGAGCAAAATTTGAAATTTTTGTTTATTACACTACAATAATTCGAACACGTTGATACGTGATTCACAAACACATTGGAACGAGCTCACACACGGACCACAACGAATCCAACACACTCATAATAAACCAAACGGATCCTTACACTATTTCTGGCCCAATTTTTGAGCCTGGTACTATTCATGCCCAACCCAACTCATATTAATTCTTATATTTCACTTGGTCCAACTCACACTCACTTGACCCCATTTATTTGAGAATTCGACGTACAAACCATGCAACTTTTTATATGGATCGAATCTCCATACACCAAATAATCAGTACGACAACTCTCATATTCTAATTCGAACATTTGATCATTGAACGAGACCCAAAGTAAACGCTACTCGACACATGTACAAGTTCACACAATTATTATCCAATTCGACTAAACTAAATTTTCACCTATGTCATTTAATTTTCTTTAGTCGATTATGAGTTCATAAGATTATTTCTCACCATTTCCTACATTTGGTCACGCTAAAAATGTTGTTTGGACCCTTTGGCTAGTCGAACGAGACATATATACACATATACATGTACAACTCGATACATACCCAAAGCTACACATAAACTCCTTCCTAATATCTATATACTCGAGTATTATTCCCCTTATCTCTGCAACCCATCTAATCAACTCCAACTTGATGTATATTATACAATAAATTTGACTAATACATGCATACATATACACGATACACATACATTCACCCCCATTCACACTTAAACACTTATCACATATTTCTCTAGTTCCTTTACCCCTTATTTCAAGTCTCAAGAAGCAGGAGCCTTTTTCTCTAGCATTTCGAATCATTTTTCTAAGTATACAAATCGAAGTCGACACCTTTGCGATAGTTCTAGCGTGATACATGAATTCCATTCGTGTTCTAGTTCATCCTAACGTGTATCACACCACCTTCTGGTGTTGTAAGTCCATTTAAACTCATTTCCTACTCATTATTATGATTTTCAATATATCATGCATTGTTCATATTTCATTTGAATCATATTTAACTTTCTATTGATTTTTACGTTTACTAGTATTTATTTTCGTATATACTTTTGACCTCCTATTCATGGATGGCTAGAAAATACGAGTTATACAGTCATTCGACACTTATATGTTCATTATAATGCTTAACGAGACACAATTCTAATCTTATGTTGCATATCACATGTTTACTTGTCATTTTTCTATTTTGAACCATGTATTTATCGACTAAGAAATGATCTTATATAATCCATTTCATACATGTAACATATCATTTTTATTGCTCACACTAATTCTCAATAAGCTCGTCTAATAAGCAGTCAACATGAGCTCACGTAATAAGCTCTAAAAAGTCCTTTTTAACCCTCAAAGTGATCGCTATCCGAAACAGTCTAAAAACTCCCATTTTATACGATTGGGCTTGTTAACCCAATAAGCAGTCCAATAAGCCAAACTGATAAGCAGTACTTATAAGCTATTTTGATATGTTTTTAAGACATTGAAATAAGCCCAAAACCAGTCCCACTTTATTTTTAAACCCATCAGATCAATATTTGTTAATAGGCCTTGGTTTATTTCGTTAAAAGCTCAATAAGCACTTAATAAGCACTTTTTGCAAATAAGTAGTTCAATAAGACTCAAATAAGTTTTTTAAAGATATTACAACTTTTGGAAAATTTAATATACCACTTTTGTGAATTTTGGACTTAATTTGCAAAATATATTTCATATCGGGTTAAAAGTGTAAATTTCACATAATTATGTTCCAAACTGTTATTTCAGTAACCTGAGGGTAGAAAATGATCATCCAGTAAACACAAGGCTTAAAATGTAGTATTTGACTCTTTTGGACTAAAAATGAAATTGATAACTAACCAAGGACTAACGGTGCAAAAGTTACTCTGTTAGGGTAGAAAGTGTAAAATTCGTATAAGTTCAGGGACTATACAGTAACATTGTTTCATATTCATTTCCATTTCATATTTTACACTTTTTCATTCAAACACGAGCATTTTACAACTCGTACAATATATTAAATATCGTTACGTTTATATATTTATATTACGAGTTTCTAACGAATAATTTAACGAATCATTCCACCACTTTTGAGGAAATGATATTTATGAATTCAACAAGCCGGTTTGCCCGTGTTTGTGTTTTTACAATTATGTTAACGTGTTGCGGCGCGGTGATTGACTTAATTTTTTTGCAACCATCTTCGGCGGTTAGTTTCTTAAACGTTAGTTTTTGGGTTTCATTTGTTAGTCAAGTTACGCAGGAGCTTATGTTCCCTTCATTTGATCTTATCAGTTATCACGAAGTAAAACAAAAGAAATTTATGTCTATACCGAAAAAAATTATTATATATTTACAGCAAACTCAAAAGCTAAAATTAGTAAGTGGAGAGGTACACAATTAGAAGAGTAAACTATTTTCATTTATACACAATGTAAGCAATTGTTATTTTGCAGTCATAGCTGCTATTATATATATATATTAGAAAGAGGTTACACTACTTATGTTATTATTGTTTACAAAAGATGGAGCTACAAAGCAGTTCCTTATCGTTTATGTTTGTGCTTTTTTATACTTTGGTTGTTCGAACCCTGTGGGCTATGCTGGAACAATGGTATCTCGCCATTTTCTTTCTCAATGGAATTTCTGTAGCATCTTTTACTGTCAAATCGATGGCTTGTTCTGGGGGCAGTCTTGATGTTCCAACTATTTTGTGTCCAGCATCAGCGGGACATTAGGTACCTCCTATTAAATCATGAAAGTACAATAAATAACATATATCTGGTCATTTTAAACATGAAATCCTCCATTATAAAAGATAATTCATCTACAATACCTTTAATCAGGTACAATATTTCATGACACAAAAACACTTCTAAATTTTGATCAAATGGACTCTTCCTGCAACAATTGGCAAATACTTTATAAACTTCGAGAAATACAAACCATAAATCTAAACTCCAGATCAGACCATCCCCAAAACCTATAATTAGCCATAGGTGTGGTCTTAAGAAACTCTCCAAACTGCATATGTACTTTTGAAAACGCGATTAGCAGCAAATAAACAAGTGTACTGATTATTCAAACTAATTCTCCTCGTCTGCAGTTTCATTAGGACACAGTGTAAGCAGTTTTCAGTATGCAGGTTGAAGATGAGCTTGTGTATGAGGAATTGCACAAATTTAAAAAGCCACATAATAAGCATGTTAGCCTTAAATAAGCTCTTTTGGGGTTTGCTGGGTTTTATTGGCCAAATCAGTAGATAAGCCTAAAGACTAAGCTATTCCAAACACCCCTTAACCATCTAAAAGGGTTGGCCTGAATTTATAGATTCCCTACAAACCTTACAAACCGGATGTCTAACATTAACATATTGCTGATGATGAATACGTATAATTATAGCAAAAGACTGACAATAGACAAAAGAGAAATACCGTGAGTTGTTACGAAATGGAAAAATGGCAGCGCCAATCTTTGCTACGAAATGGTTTCTTTGAATGGAGTTAAAATGTCACGGGATGTACCATTAGGCATCTTCATTTTGAGTTACACCACTTGTAAGGATCCATATCAAACAGCACAAAGTCTGTTGCAGATTCTAAAACTTTTTTGATACACACGCATACGTTCAGATTACTGCATCAAAACCAAAATAGTGTGGGTTATAAAATATTGATTTCTCACAATAAATAAAACTGATCTTAAATAGTTAAAAAAAATGGTTAGATAGCCGGAAAAATTTGTTCTTATTTATACTCTATTAATTTGCCATGTAATTGGTGTAAGCTTTAGTCTTAGGTTTGACACATTTCTTTTGTTGACACCTTACTAACAATAGGTTAATATGTCGCTTTATATAAAGTCCATTAGGCTTTATAGTTGAATACTTTAAGTAAATTGGTTGTATCATTGTTCTTGTTTCTAAGCATCAAGTGATCATACTACGCGTAATGTTATATATGTTCTGTTTGTTTTAAAAACTTTGTATGCATACATTATTGTATTAGTTTTTATTAAAAATAAAAATAAATGAATAAATAAAGAGGAATAAATATTATTACCTGAACAGCTGGCCAGAATGAATGTTACTACCTCATGTCATTTCGTTGATGATACTAAGACATAGTAGCCTTCATGACAATCACAATAACGATGAGGAAACATAGCTCACATGTCAGAATACAATTAGGAGTGCGTATCTGATCCGATAGGTTTATTGTCCACACCTCCAAGTTTTACCCCAACGATTATTACTACCTGGTTATTTTGTTGTTAGAAGAACTACATGTTAATGTTTAAAACTAAGAAAATTTACAGTTACTTATATAAATCAATATTTACTCGGCATTACGATTTGGACATTTAACTAACCTTAAGACACATGCATAGCGACTAATGGAACAACGGTGTTTTTTGCCTGTGGCTAACGACTTTCCACGACCAATATTACCGCATGAAAATGTGAAATGGCAGGTATGTTTTACTATTGTTTGGGTCTGCACGAAGTACCACATATATTTTGCAATGAATCGATTATACCTACTGAGAAAAAAAAATTGAAAATTTAAAAATATAAAATTCCTGTCCAAACAAATAACAATCTGCAACACAGTGGTAACAATTGTTAACTATAATGGAAAAGCAGATACATAGTCACTCACCTTTCTCTTGAATGCACCATTGTTGATCTCTTTACATCTGCTGATTTCGAGCTCCAAGTCATTATCATCATGAAGGAAATCATTCCATTTTTAAGCTGGTGTCTTCAGTTTTGTCATCACTGAGCTTGATCCAATGTTGGTGAAACCATGATTGACATTTTCGCAGGCTAGCCTCTTGAACTTTGACATTATTGAGGTTATTGCTTTGTACGCAAAACTGTGATCAATGTTATCTTTATGCTGAATTTTGTTGTACTGTCCCCATTTTGAAGATGCTCTCGTCTCTTTATCAGTGTAGTTATGGTTAAGTTGATTCTTACCGCCCCTTTTGAAATTTTCTTTGCCGATTGCCCTAGGTTCCTTGTCTGCAAAACAATAAGACATAATGGGAGTAGTTTGTGATACAATTGCCTCAAAAGGCATGAATAATGAATGGAATCATTGTGTGCATGTCGAATGAAACTGAATATTTTTTTAAATATGCAGTTTCATGTAGAATCTAAAACAACCCCTACCTTAATAATGTGGCAGTTATAATTTTAGACCCCAGGAGGCTCGATGATAAGCGATTTTCTACGTCCAATCGTATATAGGCCATTGTCCCATTTCAATCATGAACAGAACCTAATCTAATAATAAGCAGATTTTTGTAAGCAATCTCAAACATCAATAATAAACAGTTTTTATGGCGCCCTCATCTACTAAATGTACAACCTTTAAAATCTTTCAAATCCATGGCAACACCATGAACGTAATGAGTTAACGTTAATGGTTACGTTAATGGAAAATAAGTCTGTTGCCCATGTATGGATTACCAATAAACGTAGTGTGAGAAACTAACCCATTCGTAGAGGTTGGTAAAATAAGAGCTGTCTTTATTCGTTGCCCTTCCTGTTCCACAACCTGGTAAATAAGTAATTCGATATCAAATGTTAACACTCTAGAGAGTAATCCATGACTATGCTAATGTAAAAACTTAAGCAGTTGAAGCTTAATTAGTATAATAATTACCTTCTTTAAGTTTTTGTAAGAAACTCTCTTCATTCGACACACTCACCTCAGTTTCTGAAATAATTTGCAAACCAACCGAAGACGCATTCGACCCGCACTGAAAACTGCAACAATCATTTTTGTAACTCGGTTTTTAAATCATGTGTCACACCCCCAAAATTTGGATTGCAGCAGAATAGAATTCCGGGGGCGTAACGTACATGGATAACAAAGTACAAGGAAATAAAGAATGACCTCTAAGTGAGTCATTTTAAAACAAGAGTTTGATTTAAACATAAACGTTTTACAAAACATTAATATCAGAGTTCACCATCAAATGTAAAATTTTAATACATAACCAAACGCTAAATAATGCAAGAAAATCTTCATCATGATGTGCGTTCTAAAATGTGACTCTAGAGTGCTCCATACATAGGTGATTAATATCGTCTAGTTACATGAGAATACACGCTAAAAAGGTCAACATAATTGTTGGTGAGTTTATAGGTTTAAGTAAACAAGTAAAGTGCGGACCACAAGATTCTATAGCATGGCAATCACCAAAAATATAACGTCATAGCCAAAAATAATATATAGTGCCCTAAGCTCATGACCTTAAAGCTCAACGTAGTGGTATACAATCAAGCATAATAATCAATGCCCCAAATAAGTGTTTGCCAGACATTCGAAAATAATTTGAATGATATGCGCCCGTTTGACAGGTTAGCGCAACCAACTCGGACGGGGGTGTCAACCCATCATAACATCCTCGCTTACAAATAATTAACGGTTCATGATTCAAGGGGACTTTAATGGCAATGCGGTAACTTAGGCAAAGTAACAGTTTTAATTCTTGTGTCCGAAAAATAAGCAATGTATTTGTTGTTCCCTTTACACAAGTAGAAGTAACTATGAAGTTAATCTAATTGTGTTTAATGACTGAGATAATGTATTGATTAATTATAACAGATAAGTAAAACGTAAATATAAAAACACAAGTTTTTCAACGTTTAAATTCTTATTAGAAATTAATCAAAAGAATCTATTACCTAAGTGTTTGCGGAATAAACACTTGGGATCGAATAGACAAGGTATGGTTTTCCCCTCTCTAAACTCAAGTTATTCTTGAGTGGTAACAATAATAACCCACTGAGCTATCTCAGGGATGTGGTTACTCTTTGGAGGAGAAAAGTAGTTTTGTGAAAGTCTAAGTTTTTAATGCATAAAACTTATCCCACTTTTCTTCATCTGTTCCTATTTATACACAAGTATAAAAGAGCACCAATGATTAAAAATACATAAAGAATAGCCTAGTGTATCTGACAAACTACAACAGTATTTACCATTTCCAAGAACCAATGGGAACAAGTTAAAGGTCTTTCCAAGTGTCAGCTCTGACACATTTTGACTTTAAGTTGTCTAGGGAAAGTTTGCTTTCGGCCCGATAAGACATCTTCTTATCTCTTCAAAATTTCCCGCCTAATCCCGCCTTTCTTTCAGACTTCAGATTCTTCAGTTTAGGCCTTTAGTCTTTAGTCTTCAATCATTTATTGTTGTTGAGGAGACTGGGGGTTCAGTGAGTTCTTGTCAAATACTCACTGAACCCATCATCATCTTCTTTGGCTTAAGTCCTACTCAGGGAGTTCCGCCTTCCTGAATGGTGAATCCTTCTTCTTAGATTCGCCTTAAGCATCCTGAAGATGACTCACTGAGTGACTGTTTACTCAGTGTCTTGAGAGTATTTACGGTTGATTAACACTTGGCTTAATTTGTATTCAAATCCTGTTTGCAGGATGCTTGGGTACTGACGGACCCAACAATCTCCCCCTATTTGGATATAAATTAAGCCTAAGTGTTTTGATCAGTTATGAGTGAGCAAATGGGCTTCTTCTCATACTAAATATACTAGAAAGCTATGAAAGGGTACTGATATAACAAAACATGGGCCATCATTTTATTAATATCATTACAAAGTCCTAACATCTAAACATAATACTCAGGGTCCAAGATACCCATGAGTTCCAATTTCGCTTTCTTTAACACCAACACTTCTTTATCGGGTCTCTCATTCATCATCTTATCCATCAGCTTGACAAACTCTTCATTTTTAGGGCTCTTCATGGAAAGTGCCATTAACTTGTATGCCAGAAGAGTTGTCGTTTCCACAAGGTTTATATCACCGACTCTTTGGAAGGCCTCTTGGTTGAACTAATCCATGAAGAAGATACCATACTCAGGAGTCTTGATGAGTTTGTTGAGAACAAATTTCACTCCTTGAGGAGGAATCCTACTGCAATGTAGGGTAGCTATGAACTATTCAGGCTCCTGTTCCACAACTTTCCTTTTCCTCCCAATCTTCTGAGTAGGTTCAGGGATTGACAGTCCCCGAGAAGCAGGCGCCTTTTCATGATCTATTCCTAAACTCTTAGCCACCTTTTCCAGTTCCTCATATTTGGAGTTCAGGGTATTCAAAAGGCTAAGAACAATCTTGCCTTGCTTCTTTCTCAGGATGGGTATCATCATGCCCCATTCCCTTAGCCCATAGTCTGAGAATTTGAAGGGTTTTTTTACCTCAGACTTTTTTAGCCCCTTGTGAACCGTTATGCTTATAGGCTTGGTCAGGTGAATGGTCATATCAGCGATGGTGCCTTCTCCCTTGGTCTTTGTCATGTGCCACATATACCTCTCATAGGTTTTATTCCTCCTTTCTTCTCTAAGTTTGGCCTGATGATTGTGTTCCATAATGAGGTCAGCCTGAAGCTTGAGGAATTCTTCCCCCTTGATTTCTTGATTAGTCTCCTTGATCACCTCCTTGGCAACCTCAACAATTACAGGTCTGTTGAGTTGTTCAGCTTTTTCTTTGGCCCTTCTTATGTCCTGTTCATGCAAGACTACGGCCACTTCCGCTGGAGTTCCAAAGAATTTCCTTACACAATCCAATTCAACCACAAATGGTGCATCAGGGTCTGGACGTACTTCAGTTGATGCCGGAACCAATTGCAATTGAGGAGATTCCTCAGTTATCATGATTCCCTTCCCTTTGTTAGTGAGATGGGGTTGACTAGTGGAGGTCTCAGGAACTTCTGTTGCTATGGCTTCAGGTTGTACAGGGATTGTAGCAACAACAAGTCCTGAAGATGAAGGTTCAGGAGTAGGATCAAGTTTCTCCCCCTCAACAAATGCTAGTGCTTCAGTAAAGGCATCTGTTGAATGAGGAGGTGGGGGAACCAGAGAGGCCTATAGAATAGACAGAATACTGGAGACCATTTGCTTGACATCAGAGGTCTCATTCTTCAGGGCGGAGAGGTCTGCCGCCATTGTAGCCTGAATTGTTGTGAGTTCAGTGACCTTGGTGGTATAATGGTTGATCAGCTCATTATGTTTGTTAGAGAGCTGATCAAATGCTGTGGATATCTTAGTCAGGCACTCTTGGGAACTAGCGACTGAGTATTGAATTGAGCCTTGCTGAGACCTTAGTGGTTTAAGATCCACCTCTTTCAGGAGATTGAGCAGTTCAGTAATGTTGGTGGAGGTGGTCTTTTGAGTATCCATATACTCAGTCAGCTTGGTGATTAGGGCTGGATCATCTCTGAATTCCTCCTGAATTGAATCAAGAGTCTTCAATATGTTGGAGAGCTGCTTGTCTTGTTCAGAACCCATATTGTCCTGGGACTTCTTAAGTTCAGCCTAAGATGTTTCAACAGTAGCCCTGAAGTCGGCATAGGAGACTGCCGCTTCAGTATGCTGGTCCCATTGTTCTTCAGTTATCTCATGGAAGAGAGCATGGTTGGCCTTGCGGAGGAACTTGACTAGTCGCCTTTCCGTGAGAGGAAGAATGTTATCATACTTCTGCAGGTATTGAGGAGTTGCAGGAGCAGATGAGTGACCTGATGATGATGATGATGTTGATGGTTGGGTGAGTGGCTCTGGCTGATCCTCAGGAGGAGGAGATGGTTGTTGAGTGTGCTGAGGAGATGGTTGTTGACCCTGCCTTCTTCTTCTTCTTCTCCTTCTTTGTAGGAGAAGGAACAGGGGAAACCGCATTTGCCCCCTGAATGACCGTCAGCATGTAGGTGGTCAGGGGGACTGGTTGTACCTCAGTAAGGTCTCTTGAATAGTTGGCTTTGTGTAACACATTCGGTTTAGATCCCTCAATGTTTGGCCTAACATATTCAGAGCCTAGTAAGTCCTGAAGCGTACAGGAAATGAACCTAGGGTAAGACATGTGTCTTTGCCTAAATTTTTCTGACAGCTTGGCTATGAGGTCTCGGAAGATTATCTCTCCGATGTCTATCTTTCTACCCTCTAGGAGGCTGAACACCATCATTTGTTATGATGTGTTCAATTGCTCTGTGGAGGATTTATTTCCTCCAAGGACCTGAATGACAAAGGTCATCAGGATCCTCCAGACAGCAGGGAACTAGGTCTTAATGATAGGCGCTTTGGCCAAAAGGGTTCCTGGGGCCACTTCAGGATGTTTTTCATCATGCGGCCCTAGTAAAAGCAATTCGGCCTTTACTTCTGCGTCAGTGGGCTGAGGTTCAAAGTTCTCAGCGAAATCAAGACCTGTAGCCTTGATAAAGGTTGGGTAATCCAGGGAGAGGGTCCTTCTCCCATTCATCACTAAGAACGTGATTATGGAGTCCTTGGTATCCTCAGGGCTGGTGGCCACCGCTGTATGCCCGAACTCCCTAAGGTAGTCATGATATATGACTCGGGGTGTTTTTGTGAATTCTAAAGAAAGAAAGCAGTTTTGAAGATATTTGATCACATTCTTATTCGCCCAAAATTTTTTGGGGTAGGCAAAATTTCCTACAACATTGTTTTTGGTCATATCCACGCCCTCCATTGTGAATTCCACATTTTGGGCGCATGTGATAGCTTTAGAGGTAGCCATAATTTTTTGAAAAGTCTTGGTTTTGCAAGAAAAGATGGTCTGGGTCTAAAGATGAAGAACACACACAATAGTTTTTGAAAGAAAAGGGAAAGAGTTTTCTTAAAATTTTCTAAAAAATGTGTGTGTGTTAGTTTGGTTGGGGGTATTTATAGGGAAGTGGAAGGGTGAGGTGGTTTTGGCACAATCTGGGTTATTCTCAAATTTGAAATCCATTTTGTATAAAACGTTTGAGATCCGCATTAAATGCCACCACTCCACTTTCTTGAATTTTGCGCAACAGTCGAGGTGAACAGTTGTGCCGTCTGCAAAAAGTGTATTTTGCAGAGATTACATCATCAAATTTATATGATGTGTGAGAAGAGGCATTAAATGCCAAGTGGGTAAGTGGGGGCCCAAGATGTGCATGCCAGAAGGCAAAAGAACATATATTCCTATATTAAATAGGTATTCAGTTACCAACCTCGGACATTTACTAACTAGATACTTAGAGCATTTAAGTTAGCATTGAATGTCATCTTGAGGACCCTGAATGACTTTTCATTCAGTGAAGGGTTCAAGAAAGGTGATTCAGCGATCTTTTTCACAGAGGAACACATTGAGTCAGGGACCTGGGGTTTTGAGAATTTACACTTAGTTGGATGGATTCAATCAGTGGACTGATTTTCAATATCCAACATTCCTAATTCAACTTTCAGTCTTGTGAAAGTTGGTTCATCCAATGGTTTGGTGAATATATCAGCTAGCTGATATTCAGTAGGAATGAAGTGTAATTCAATGTCACCATTCATGACATGGTCCCTGATGAAGTGATATCTAATATCAATATGTTTTGTTCTCTGATGAAGAACAGGGTTGTTTGAGATGGCAATTGCACTTGTGTTATCACAAAAGATGGGAACCATCTTATACTCGATTCCATAGTCACTGAGTTGACTTTTCATCCATAGTACATTTGTACAACAACTGGCTGCTGCAACATATTCAGCTTCTACTGAGGACATGGCAACTGATTGTTGCTTCTTAGCACTCCAACAGACTAATTTTCCACCAAGGATTTGGCAGGAGCCTGAGGTGTTTTTTCTATCCATGTTGCATCCAGCATAGTCTGAGTCTGAGTATCCTTTGAGATCAAAGCCTTAGCATTTTGGAAAATTTAATCCAAGGTTTGGAGTACCTTTCAGGTACTTGAGGATCCTTTTCACAGCTGTGAGATGTGACTCTCTTGGGTTAGATTGATATCTGGCACACAAACATACTGAGAATTGGATGTCAGGTCTTGATGCAAGTAGATACATTAGTGACCCAATCATTCCTCTAAAAAGAGTTTAATTCACTGGTTTTCCAATAAGGTCAGGACCAAGGTTGTTTGGTGGAACCATGGGAGTTTTGACTGAGTTCATACTTCATCAGTAGGCTTCTGACATACTTCTCTTGACTGATAGAGGTTCCTTTATCAGTTTGCTTGATTTACAGTCCAATGAAGTAATTCAGTTCTCCCATCATGCTCATTTCAAATTTCTTTACCATCAGTTTTTTCAAATTGTTTGCAAAGTTTATAACTTGTTGAGCCAAAGATGATGTCATCAACATATACTTGTACGAGTAAGACATCATTATTTGTCTTGTAAATAAACAATGTGTTATCTATCTTACCTCTGACAAATTTGTTTTGGATGAGGAAGGCTGAGAGAGTTTCATACCATGCCCTAGGAGCTTATTTCAGTCCATAAAGGGCTTTGTTAAGCTTGCAGACATAGTCAGGAAACTCACTGCTTTCAAATCCAGGGGGTTGTTGAACATAAACTTCTTCTTTCAGTGAACCATTTAAGAATGCACTTTTTACATCCATTTGGTACACCTTGAAGTTCATGTAGGTTGTAAATGCAAGGAAGATCCTGATGGCTTCCATCCTTGCCACTGGTGCAAATGTTTCTTCATAGTCAATGCCTTCTTGTTGATTATAGCATTTGGCTACAAGTCTGGCCTTGTTTTTAATGACTATGCCATTTTCATCAGATTTGTTTTTGAACACCCATTTCATGCCAATTACTGAGACATCTTCAGGAAATTTGACCAAGGTCATTACCTTATTTCTGTCAAATTGTTCCAGTTCATCATGCATGGCCTGAACCTAACTAGGATGTTTAAGTGCTTCTTTGACACTTTTGGGTTCAATTGTGGAGATGAAGTCCACAAACAGGCATTCATTGGCTGAGGCTGCTCTTAGATTAGCAGCCATGCTTCAGTAGGCTCTCTAATTATATTGACAAGTTCTATATCTTGAGACCTAGTCCAACTATTCTGAGGTCTTGGATACTGATTAGAGCTTGTGGAGGCCTGATTGGTTGGAGCGGTAGGTTCTGGTGCAGACACCTAATGATCTTCAGGATTTTGAGTGTCTGACTAGGTTGACTGATCACTGAGATTATTTGGTTCCTGAGCACTTTTTTTAAACTGATTGATTGCATCAGTACTTGTTTGTGCTTCAACAAACTCAGTGATGGTTGGGTAAGGAAGGTTGTGAGGGATAATGTGGTAAGAGATATCAGCATTTGCTTGATATTGAGTGGAAGGATTGTTCTCAGGATGATATTCATCAGGAGGATATCTTGATGAATTATCAATTCCTATCTCTTCTACTGAGGCATTTGAGAACCTGATTGCTTCAGTGCTCTCATCAAAGGTAACATGGAATGTTTCCTCAGTTTGCTGTCTCCTGGTGTTGAACACCCTGAAGGCCTTTGAGACAAGTGAGTATCTGATGAACTCAAATAAGTACATTTTATTACTATCATTTATCCTATTAATTTGACTTGTTTTACTATATTATGTATGAGGATTGATACTTAATCGTTTACTTTTGTAATTCTCAGGTAAAAACAAGCATTTGGTGAAACTTAGCGATTATGGACTAATAATGGAGCAAAACATGCATAAAGTGGAAGTCTACTGACATGGACAAGATCAAGTCAATTCTGCTCCAGATGCGCCGCATCTCACTCTCGAAATGCGCCGCATCTCTATCAAGATATCACCAGATACGATCCAAGATACAAGAGGACATGCGCCGCATCTAATAAAGAGTTACGCCGCATCTTCTGGCGGTGTACGAATATTCCTGAATATTATAATCTTGGACCCCACGCGAAGTTAAGTACATGCGCCGCATCTACTTAAGTAGATGCGCCGCATCTTCCCTCAGACAGAAACTATAAATACCCCGTAGACCAGACGAATTTAAGAGTTCGAAACCCTAAAACCGAAGTTCGGACAGCAGAACAGAAGGACGAATTCAGTCAAGAGGCAGCACAAGACACACCCAAATCGAAGATACAAGAGCTGTAAGAAGGTGCTGCATGTATTTAATTCATTAAGTAGTTTTGTTTTATTGTGTTAGCAAACTTTAATTCATCAGGATTGGTGGCTTGTGTAATGTGACAACGAAAGATTGCACTCCCTTTAATACTTGCTTTCCCATCAATTAAAGTTTATATGTTGATGTCTTTGGTTACTACTTATTAGTGCATTGATAACCTCTGTGTTTATTAGTGGCTTGCGGGCATCCGACTGCGGGACAAGATGTGGCTCCCACGGTTGTTTCTAAATTGATCACTTAGGAATAACTTTTAGACATAAGTAATCATTAAGGGTTTACTCGCCGATGAGAATAGGACCAACGAGAAAGGGTTAATTACATACACTTCATATAAAGCTATCAATAAAACAAGTGACAATCTACTTAATCATAAGGACAACCCTCTTATTGTCTCTAGTATCTATCTGTGTACGTGTGTGCTACTTGCTGATTCGTGCCTATTTGTTTATTTTATTATTTAACTGCAACAAAACTGTGCCAGTCTCTCAGGCTGAAACCCCCTTGCGTTAGGATATTAAAATACTGATTAGAATAACTAGATAATACGTTCCACTCTTAGTGATCGACACTCTACTTACCATTATCTTCATACTGACCGGGTACACTGCTCGTTAAGTGTGTGTGTTATTGATAAGTCGGCTAAATATAAATTTAAAACTTGAGTAGGCATTAAAACTGCTAAACCGCAACGACACATCACGCGCATCAAGTTTTTGGCGCCGCTGCCGGGGAGTGAATTGTTATTATCTGTTAATTTGATTAGTATTTTAATTAGGTTTTTTCTTTTTATTAGATTAATTGCATCATTGTACTATTTTGCATATTTGTTGTATTGTGTGTTAATTGTTTTCTTTTTATTTTTGTGTGTTTTATTTTTGTTTCGTGTGTTTTATTTGTGTTTTTTTTTTTTTTTTTTTTGTTTCGTATTTTTCTGTTCTGCTATCGTTGTACTGTGCTAAATCGAACGATACGGCGCATCTGATCTCTCAGATACGGCGTATTGCGTTCAATTTTTTTTTTTATATACAACGCGTTTAATTAATTCGATACGACGCATCTTTTCCCCAAGATACGGCGTATCTGTTTTTAATAAGAAAATTTTTCTAAGCGATAAAGTAATACGACGCATCTGCTTTTGCAGATACGGCGTATCTGTTTTTAATAAAAATTTTTTCTAAAACATTAACGCCATACGACGCATCTGCTTTCGCAGATACGGCGTATCTATTATTTTAATTAAAAACAGTTTGCGAATTATTAAACAGATACGGCGTATCGATCTCTGTCGATACGGCGCATCTTACTGAATCAAAAATCTTTTATTTTTAAACGTAACGAAAATACGGCGCATTAACTTTCGTTAATACGACGCATTTAATTTTAATTAGATAAATTGATTTTTGATTAATTAACTCGATACGGCGCATTCATAAATTCAAAAGCGGCGTATCTATTTTCTGAATAAGTCTGATTTAATTTTAACGATTATAAGATACGGCGTATCCAACTCTTTGGATACGGCGCATCGTCTGCAGATATCAGTAACTTTAATTTTTCGTATTCCGTTTTCGTTATTAATTATCTGATATATTACTTTCTCGAGCATACCCTACTGATGCTTTTGTGATTGATTTCAGGAAGTGCATGACCAGGAGTTCTGCGAGGAACTTGATTCAACCTTTTGAAGATCCTGAACGAGCCCTGCATTCGCTTAAGAGGCTTTTCAACACAAGAAGCTTTGATCTTTCAAGTTCACTCGAGCTTGATTACTTTTCTGAAGAAAAAGAGGAAGTTGAAACAGAAACAATGGGCGAAAACACTACTATGGAGGAATACATGAACAATACCCGTGCTGATTACACTTCAGGAGTTGCTAGACCAAAGTTTGATGACAAGTCAAAATTTGAGTTGAAGGGACAATTTCTCAAAGAGCTCAGAGAGAATGCTTTCAGTGGGACGGAACAGGAGGATGCTAATGAGCATGTCGAAAAGGTCCTGGAGATTGCAGATTTGTTTACTACAGAAAGTGTCAATACCGATCAACTCATGCTAAGAATCTTCCCAATCTCACTAAAAGGAGCTGCTAACAAGTGGCTAAGGAATGAACCTGCTAGTTCAATCACTACGTGGGAAGGTTTGAAGAGCAAATTCCTGAAGAGATATTGTCCACCTGCTAAGACTGCTAAGAAGATGGAGGCTATCAATAGTTTCAAGCAAGAGCCTGATGAAACCCTTTATCAAGCTTGGGAACGATTTAAAGATTTATTGATAAAATGTCCTCAACACTATCTAACCCCTATGCAGGAAATAATATTGTTTTATCAGGGATTGGACGTGCCTACAAGACAGATTTTGGATGCTAAGGGAGCTGTACCTCAGATGAGTGCAACTAATGCTAGGAAGGCGATCCAAGAAGCTGCTGATCATTCTCAGAAATGGCACGATGGGACCTCTACTAGATCTAAGAGCAGCACTAATTTTGACGGGATTGCTGCTATTCAAGCTCAATTGGATAAAATTAGTAGAGAGATGAAGAAGCGAGATGAAAGAGCGTTTGCTGCCCAAGTTGGATGTGAAAAGTGCGAAGGACCTCACTACACTAAAGATTGCCCGAACAAGAATGAAAGTGAGACATTTGAAGAAGCTTATTACACCCAATTTGGACAACCGTTCCGACCTTCAGCAAGATTTAGGGAAGCTAGTCCGGGATTCTATCAAAAGAATAACTTCAATCCCGCTTATCAAGAGAGGAGGCAGACTTTAGACGATACTTTAAAGCAAATTATGGCCGATGCTGCTAAAAGACATGAAGAGAATACTGCTATGATCAAGGAAATTCGAGCTTCAACGGACACTACTACAAGAAATCAAGGAGCTTCGATCAAAGCATTGGAACAACAAATTGGTCAAATGAGCAAAGTTCTTCAAGAACGGGGATATGGAAGTTTACCGAGCTCAACTGAAACCAACCCAAGGGATCATGTCAAGGCCATAAGCACCACCGAAGAAGTCACTCCTAATATACCTAGAAGGTCGATGAATGGTAATGATGGTGCAAGACCCGAATTTTTCTTTAACTCTTCAATCAGCTTAAGGAGACTACTAAAAGAGAAGACAAAAATTGAAGAGGAGATCAAGGCAACAATGAAAGAAGAGAGCCCTGCAACCGATTCAAATGCCTTGCCTCATAAAGAAAAAGACCCAGGAAGTTTTACTCTACCTTGTTCTATTAATAATATATCCTTCAATAATGTGTTGGCTGACTTAGGAGCTAGTGTTAGTGTTATGCCTCTTAAGACATTCGCTACCCTAGGACTAGGAAAATTAGCACCAACCAAATTACTTATTGAATTGGCTGATAAAACAGAAAAACGACCTGAAGGGATTGCTAATAATGTGCTAGTTAAGATTGAGCAGTTTATTTTTCCCGTAGACTTTATTATACTAGACATGCCCGAGGATGTTAAGATTCCTTTAATCCTCGGAAGACCTTTCTTGTCTACTGCCCATGCTAAGATTGATGTGTTTAAGAGAAAAATTTCATTAAGGGTAGGGAATAATAAACTAGTCTATAAGTGCCAAGATCCGGTTAAAAGCATAATTAGAGGTGTTTATGTGCTAGGATTAAGAGAGCGTATGGACCTCGATCTTGAAGCTAGACTTATGGGAGAAACATTGATTCAAAACAACTCAACTAATCCTAATCATGAAGACTTTGAGGAATTCATTGACCTTAATGTACCTACGGAACTTAGACGAGATATTGTTAGTGATTCTGATGATGAGTGGTATGATTGTGTAGTAATTAATAAACGTAGGAGAGTAGTTGAGAAAACGAATTTGAACAATGATGTGTTTATTGAACTACCACCCCACCTTGCTTATCTGTGCCTATATGATAATAAGAATTTCCCGTCTATCATTTTGTCATCTTTGCCCGTAAGGGACAGGACTTTGTTTATACAGATATTGAAGAAGAACGGCGTGGAAATTAAGGACGAGCAAGGAGTGTTCAATATTACTAAATTGGCGATGAAGGAGCGTGATGTTTCCGACTCCTTCAATGATCGATACTAATGAGCTGAACGTGAGTCTAACTTGAAGACTCTGGAATAAAGACAAGTGCTTACCGGGAGACAACCCGGATTTATCTTTTATTATTCTGTTTTCTGTGTTGAGTCAGTCCAGGCCGCACGAAGATACGGCGCATCTCAGTCCTGAGATGCGACGCATCCTCTGCAATGGTCATATCTTATTTTATTTTTTCTGCATTTTTATTTTCGACTTTAAAACTATTTATCAGTTTATTTTAATGCGGCGCATCCCTGGTTAAGGATGCGGCGCATCTTTATTCTGATCCGTATTAATTCCAGGCTCGATACGGCGTATCTTCTTCAATAAGATATGGCGCATCGACTGACCTGATGATTTTCAGTTTTAATTTTTAAGTTTTATTTTTCCTAACTACTAATGTATTATGCAAGTTTGAACCTTTCTTATCTTAGGTGTGTTTTAAAGTGTTGGTGGTATTATAGTTTCCTGGATTTCCTGTGGATACATCAAGTATGAAGTTTTAACGTTCTAATCCACAAGAAATTGATTTTTGCTCTTATACTAATGGAGGATCATACCGAGCAAATCTCAGGGGAGTTTTTCCGTTCTAATTCTTTTCTTTCCAGTTTTTAACCTTTTATACAAACAACGAGGACGTTGTTTAACTTAAGTGGGGGGATAGGAGAATTAGAACACTTAACACTTACTTGTCCTACTTTTTCAAAAATTATGCTTAAAATGTGCTTAATATATCAAACTTAAAAAATTTTTAGCATGTTTTTGTTTAAGATCTAAGTTGCATAACTGCACACAAGACGTTATTTTCAAAAATTGTGATTTTTCAAAATTCACAAATCTATGAGTGTGCCGGTGACTTGTAAACTTTAGAACTTGGCTTGTATACTATTCGAGACCACCATAATGAGTATTATTTATATAATTGGAATGACTTGTCTAACTTGGTAAAATTCTAGGATTACACCCAAATAGCCTTTATATGTTATGTGTTATTAGCTAACTACACTGGTTAGTTAACCCCCGTACAAAACCCTTTTGTTACTCTCATTTTTAGAGTAAGATACCCCTAGAAAACCCTCAGAGCCATTCCTTTCGTTTCTTACACCTATGTTTAAAATGTTTCGTTACACCTTAAACCTTAGCCTACCCTGTAGATTAGAATCCGTGGTTGGTTAATTGCTATAGGCAGAGTGTGTTTCCTTACATTACCTGTGTTCGCGTGCGTAATTCATTATCTATGGTTAGGTCGGGAAATTGCACAATGCAAATTGGAGTGAAAGTAAATATTGTATATTTTTGAGTTTATTTTTCGTGTGTTTACTACTTTCACTATTACCGTTATTTCTGAAAGTATGAAAAGTATGAAAAAATTATCCGGAAAGAAAGTTGTAGTGATGTGGTGAAATTTTACACATCTATGTTTATGTTTCAAGTAAAAAAAAAAAAAAAAAAAAAAAAAAAAAAAAAAAAAAAAAAAATCGAAAAAATGAGAAAAGAAAAAAGAGTTGGATGTTTATTTTAAGCCAACGATGTAGAGTTATGTAAGTGGTCGATATCACCACTATTTGTTGTATTATATCTATGGATTGAATGGGAATTGGCAGTTATGGGAATGCCGATTAAGGTTTATTCTTTGATTAAGATTTTGTTGAGTATAATTCGTGTCTACCCAAAAGCGTGTGTTTCAAGTGTTAAAGCGTGAGTTATTCAATGATATGAGTCTTATTCATGGGATGGTTGGGATAGTGATTAACCACACTTAGGATTTTAATTTATTTGTTTTGTTTTGTTTATTTTTATTTTTACACCAATTTATATCCCAAATGTTATCCATACCCTGTATTGTTCTTTATCCAACCGAACCTTTGATTTATTGAGATTAGGGATTTGAGCAATCTTAAGTATTGTAGTCGTGGATTCGGCTATGTATTTATGATTTTGTCGCCCTTTTTGATATATTATTATTGGTGAAGTTTGGACCTATCTTTAGCCTATTCGAGTTAAGGATTTGAGCAATTGCAAGTATCGTGTTCGTGGATTCGATCATGTATTTGTGATTTTGTCGCCTTTTCTGGAATTTGAGATCGATAGTGATTAAGAATAATTAACCCTTAAGCCTAAAAACCCTTTTTACCGCTTTAGACTTGTTATTCCTTAGCTTTAGTGGTGGAGATGTGTATACTTGCCAAGCTTATGATAGAATATTCGTCGCGACTGGACAGTTAAACGATTAGATTTGCTTTTATCGACTTATTTTATTTTACTTCTAATTCGTTAAGTGTTTAGTTGTGTGATTATGAATAAACGAATACATGCTTAAATATAAAAATAAATCCTAACATCTTTTAGGATACATTTTCATAAATGAAATTCTAAGGTTTACTTGGGGACAAGTAAAGTTCAAGTGGGGGGATATTTGATGAACTCAAATAAGTACATTTTATTACTATCATTTATCCTATTAATTTGACTTGTTTTACTATATTATGTATGAGGATTGATACTTAATCGTTTACTTTTATTCTCAGGTAAAAACTATCATTTATCCTATTAATTTGACTTGTTTTACTATACAAGTTAGTATCCTAGGAAGTATCCATCATCAGCTTTGGCATCAAATTTCCCTAAGTGATCCTTGTGATTATGAATGAACACAGGACACCCAAAGACATGAAAGTAGCTGATGTTAGGGATCCTTCCCTTGAATAACTCATAAGGGGTTTTGCTATGTATCTTGACAATGATGGGTCTGTTTTGTGTATAATAGGCAGTTTTGACTGCATTAGTCCAAAAGTGTTTGGAAAGGACTGATCCATTTAGCATTGTCCTGGCAGCTTCAATGAGGGTTCTGTTCTTCCTTTCAGCAACACCATTTTGTTCAGGTGTGTAAGGAGAGGAAATTTTTTGGGAAATTCCTTTCTCATCACAGAAACATTCAAGTTCATAGTTTCTGAACTCTGTCCCATTGTCAGTCCTAATCTGTTTGACTTTAATGTCATTTTGATTTTCAATGTACCTGACAAAGGACATGATTGTTTCAGCTGCCAGACTCTTTTTGGTCAGGAAATAAACCCAAGTGTATCTTGAGTATTCATCCACAATGACCAGAGTATACTTCTCATGGTTAATGGATCTAGGACTGATGGGCCCAAAGAGATCCATATGGAGAAGATGAAGGCAGTTCCTGATGGAAAAGTTTGTTTTGGTTTTAAAGGATGCTCTATGATGTTTACCTTTTTCACAGGCAGAGCATGGTATATCATTTGAAAACATAAATGATGGTAAGCCAAGGACCTTGTTTTGTTTCACAAGATTGTTTATGTTTTTGAAGTTCAGATGGGAGAGTCTCTTATGCCAAAGCCAGTTGAGGGTTTCAGTGGCCTTAGCAAAGAGACAAGTTCCATCATGAGTTAGACTGGACATGTCTAACACATAAACATCTTGTCTTCTTAGTGCAATAAGGACAACTTCCTTATTTGCATTGAAGATGGTTCCTTGCTTATCATCAAACTGAACTATGTACTTTGCATCACATAGTTGACTGACACTGATTAAATTGTACTTAAGAGCATTGACATAAGCTATCCTAGTAAAGACTATACCACTACAGTTTACTAAACCATAACCATCAGTGAGACATGATGAATCATCAGCAAATACCACCTTGGGTCCTGGTTCTTCTACATATTTGTGCATATACATTTTCACATCAGTCATGCTCCTTGAACATCCACTATCTAGATGCCAAACTGGCTCCCTGGAATGTGTCTACACAAATGGTAAACTGAGTTACTTCTTTCTAGGACCCCTCTTTTTGGAGGGCTTGGCTTTAACAGCCTTCTTAAAAGTAACAATTGATTCATGGTAAGTGGTTGAGTGGACTGAGCTACCACAGGTTTTGCATTTGATTGCAGAAGTAGGCTCAATAAACTGAGAGGATGTCTTGGGAATTCATCTTCTAGTCTGAATGACCTTCTCATGTCCTGAGGTGTCATGAGTGGGATCACCACATATGTCACAACTTGTGTCCATCAGGCAATCCTCAGGAAGGTGGTCATTGAAGCCACAATGAAGGCAAGGTGCAAAAGGCTTTGCCTTTTGTTTATGTTTCTGCTTAGAATCAGAAGGATACTTTAAAGCCTGTGCTTTAAAGTTTGCAATCTTTGATGTGGCTGTGTATGATTGGTGATCAGAGGTCCTGTGATATTCCTTTTTACATATCATGAAGTAAAGGATTCTAAAACAATCATCAGTGGAATGATTGGTATAGTGACACAGCTCACACCTCTACAGAGGTTTGGAGGGTTTTGGTCTGGAGCTTGAGGAAGCTGATTTGGGTTCCTTCTTCTTGGATTGAGAAGGTTTCTCAGAAGATTCAATCTTCTCACTCAGCTTCCTGACAAGCTCAGCCAACTGATCAATTTTTGAATTAGGGCTTTCTATTTTTACTTCAAAAGGGACTGAAGTTGATGAGTCATCAGTATGAACTGAGACTTCAGGGGTTAGCCTTTTTAGAATGGTTTTTCCCAATCCTGGCTTCTCCTTTGGAGAATGCTGAGAGTAGACCAATGGTGTGAGGTCTGAGCTTGGTGCAGCTCCCTAATGGACTTTCAGAGGTGGGAGTGGTGTAAATGATTCTGATTCAGACTCATTGACTGACTCAGTACTACTGGGTTGGTCAGTGAGTCCAAGCATATTTTTCAGAGCCTGACCTTTAGGAAGCAAGATTTTCCCAGTCTCTAAGTTTGGTAACTTACTGATTGGGTTATCCGTGACAATCCAGTCATTTGACTTGGGTTTCATTTCCTGCTCAAAAGATATGCCAGCTGGAATAAAAGCCTTTTTCTCTGTGACTTTCACTGGGGTTTTCAGTGAGTTGGTCTATTCCTATAACTTTATTGTTTTCACTAGGAATTAGACTTACAGTTTCATAGATTTTGGGGTTCTTTTTAGTCCAGCCTTCAATGACAGCCTTTTCTTTGTTAAGTTCATTTTGAAGAGCTTGATTTTGTTTCAAAATCTCAGTGTTTTGAATTTGTAGTGTAATAGTTTCTAACTTAGCCTGTTTTAGTACAAGCAATTCATCTCTACACTTATTTAATTCTAACACAAGATTGTTATATTTTGAAAGCAAATTAAGTCTTTGTTCTTCTACAAACTTAAGATCTACACAAATGTAATTCATATAGGACTGCCAGTCAGAATCATCGTCCATTGAAAGTAAAATATTTACCTTCTTCATGGTTATATTGACCCATTCTCCATTCCTTGCATGGCTTTTTCCTACAGCCAGCTGATCACCTTCAGAAAGTGCCATCAGTGCACTTACTCTAATTTCCTCATCTTCTGAGGAGACCTCTTCTTCATCCCAGTCATAGGCTTCGGCTACAAGAACCTTGTTCTTTGTCTGAACAGGTTTGGAAGTTTGAGCAGCCTGAGACATTGAGGGATTAGCTTCAAGGAGAGCAAGTTTAGCCTTAGCTTGCCTATATTTAACCTCAAAATCTTTTTGACCCCTTTGAACATTATTATTTTGAAAATTTTGGGTCGACTGAAGGGTTTTAAGTTGAAACTTGCTAGTTCCTGAAGAGGAACTGTTTCCAGAAAATTTATAAGAGGGTTCTGAGATGGTTTTTGAATAACAGTCTCTAGCAAAATGGCCCTTTTTACCACATTTAAAACATTCAGTAGTTTCATTTGCTTTAGCTTTTGAAAAGTTTGACTGATTTCTTTTGATAAAACGTTTTGAATTAGCAAGGAGTGCCCTTTCTTGGAATTCCAAGTTTAGGTAATTTAGGTACTCATCACCAGTTCTTTCATCAATCTCATCATCAAAATCTTCTTGAAAATCTTGTACAACACCATTAGAATAAAAGGCAGTTGATAGGGTGAGGAGGTCATGGCCTTTTTGGTCTCAAGAGCTTTCTTTGAGTCAGGGTATCTCCTAGAGATTAAGTTGTCCTCATAGACGAACTTCCCATAGATCTCAGGGAGCTCAAGGGTCTGAATGTAGTTAGCATTCCTGAGGCCCTGTGAAAAGTTTAGCCACTTCTCAGGGAGACTGTTGACAAAGCCAACATTGATCTCATACTTAGACAAAACTACACCATCATTTGACAATTCATTTATCAGGGTCTTGTATCTAGTATATGTCTGAGAGAGACTTTCAGAGTCCTTTGCCCTGAAAGTGTTGTACTCAAGTTTCAGGTCCATGATCCTGTTTTCCTTGGTATCTGAGGGACCTTCAAAGCTATTAATCAAGTCAACCCAAGTTTGTTTGGCTGTAGAACAGTTAATGACTGATTCCATTATATCGTCAGGAAAACAAGATATAATTATGCCTTTCAGGCGTTGGTCTTGATTGACCACCCTTCTCTCATCTATAGTCCACTGAGCTTCAGGTATGTTTAACCCCTCAGCAGTCTTAGGGACATAAGGACCATCTTTGATACAATGATGTTGTATGGTTCTATACCAGTCAAGTAGCAAAGCATTCACCTTTTCCACTTGCTAAATTTTCCAGCTTCGAGTCTGGGAGCAACAGCTGAATAGCTGCCACCCTTTTTATCGACGAGCTGGGGTACATTAACATCAGCCATAGTAGGATCTTGGTTTTAAAAACCTTGAGCACTCTTAGTTTTAGAAAAGATTTTATAAACCAGAGGCTCTGATACCATTTGTTGTTCCCTTTACATAAGTAGAAGTAACTACGAAGTTAATCTAATTATGTTTAATAACTGAGATAATGTATTGATTAATTATAACAGATAAGTCTGCTAACCAAGTCTACTCATTTCCTACCCATTCGTGTGGATTATAGTGTCAGTAAGTTGGCGGAGTTGTTTCAGCAGGAGATCGTTAGACTGCATGGTATGCCGTCATCTATTGTTTCTGATAGAGATCCTCGATTCACTTCACGTTTCTGGAAAGGACTTCATAAATCTTGGGGCGCTCGTCTTAAGTTTAGCACAGCTTTTCATCCGCAGACAGATGGTCAGTCGGAGAGGACCATTCAGACGTTGGAGGATATGTTACGGTCTTGTGCTTTGGAATGGACCGGTAGTTGGGACGAGTATTTATGCTTGGTAGAGTTTGCGTATAATAACAGTTGGCATGCTAGTATTCGGATGGCTCCTTTCGAGATGTTATATGGGCACAAGTGTAGAGCGCCGGTTTGTTGGAACGAGGTAGGGGAGCGGATTATTGAGGGTCCGGAGTTGGTTCAGATCACCAACGAAAAGGTAGCTGTTGCTAGGGAAAAGTTAAAGGAGGCTCGTGCTTGTCAGAAGAGTTATGCTGACAAGCATCGTCGGGACTTGGAGTTTCAGGTTGGAGATCGTGTATTCCTTAAAGTTTCGCCGTTTCGTGGAGTTAAACGTTTTGGGATCAAGGGCAAGCTTACTCCTCGATTCATCGGACCATTTGAGATTCTGGAGCGCATTGGAGAAGTTTCTTACCGTTTGGCTCTTCCGCCTCAGTTATCACATGTTCATGACGTGTTCCATGTATCTCTTCTGAGGGGATACAATTATCATCCCTTGCATGTGGTGTCTTATCCGCTTGATCAGATTCAGCCCGATATGTCTTTGTCTGAAGAGCCGGAAGCGGTTCTGGATCGCCATGAGCGAGTTATGAGAAATAAAGTTATTCCGTTCGTAAAGATTCTTTGAAGGAAACACCCAGAGCGCGAGGCTACCTAGGAAACCGAGGAGTCGATACGAGCTAGTTATCCTCACTTTGTATTCTGATCTGGTATGTCCTTGTTTGTTTTCCATTCCGTTTCATTTCTGATTCTTTGAAAATTTCGAGGACGAAATTTTTCTGTTAGAGGGGAAGAGTTGTAAAACCCAAAAATCTAAAACACATAAAAAGACCAAAATGCCCCTACAACTTTAAAATTTAATTAAAACTTATATAAGTGCCAAATTAACTTCAGAAACTTTGTACACGAACCATATATGAAATGAAATAATTTTTAAGACAACCATTTAGCATTTGTACATGTTCTAAAAATAATTGTGACACCCTAAAACTTTATATATACCGAATAAATATAAATACATTTATTTAAATTGATTTATAATGAAATAAAAGTGTAGATAAATACAAGTAAATATAGAAATACATCAAATCATTCAAACTCTTGATTTGGTCATGAATGGGCCGTGTATATGGTCAATCCCTCCTCCAAAAATCACGGCATTCTCAATTATTTAGTAAACCATTCCTTTTTATTCTCAAAATCCTAGCCGATTATACCAAAACACACACACAAAATCATTATCATCTCCTCTGATTTTCTGGAACCCTAAGATCATTTTTTTTGGTGTTGATCATCATCCAAGGAAGCCAAGAAAAATAAGTTTGAGGTCGTGCCTTGCTTGATTCGAGCGTGGTGTATTTTTCTTTGTCCAAGAGGTATAAACTCCAAATAAATATTCCGATCATCCTAAAATTCATTTGTCATTTTTCTCATGTTCCTTATGTTGTATATGGTCTGTGGAAAATGTCTCTAAGGTCGTGGAAAGGCTGGAGTGGTCGTGGTGAAATTTTCCTTGTCGAATTGCCATCCGAGTGACACAAATTCGTGCGCCTATTTCTACACGTCCTATAATTGGTTTGGTATTTTTCTCATGTTCCCTATATCATATAAGTCTCAGAAAAAATGTAAAAATCGAATCATGCATGATCTATAATTCGTTTGTGAATTAAAACCCTAAAAATGAAATAAATCGCTAAATAATTCATACGAATTTTCTGGGTGCAAGGCTTATTTTATTTGGACACTATATGATTAGTATAACTCAGTAATAATGTGTGTTCGAATTGTGGAAGCTTATATGATTCGTGGTTTAATTATTTTGTAACCGGGTTTTAAGAAAATAAAGAAAGAAATAAAATTAGAAGAAAGGAATTAGGGTTAGGGTTTCTTGGCTTAAATCTAATCATTAAATGCTTATTAAGGTTGTTGTAATGATTGGCTAATAATGGGAGAAATTAGGGTTTGTTTTACATAATTAAAAAGTTATGCGATTTGAAATTAAATAGTTAAGGGTGTGTTTTGTAATTCGTGAAACTTGTGGGACATTTTTGTAATGTTATATAGATCTGGGATAATGTATAAAAATTATAACATGAGGGTCCTATATGTAAATTTGGCGAGAAAATGATTTGTTTGATGATTATGGTGTCGAATTGTAATTAATTAAAATAGGGGGACTAAAAATGTAATTTCTGGACAGTTAGGGTTGTTTCGAATAATAAATTATATTCAGGGGGTAATGTGTAATTTTGGGGATTTATTGGCCTAACGTGTAATTATTAGTAATTAAAGATTGAAAATGTAAATTAAAGGGTTTAATTTGTAAACTTTGTAACTTAAGGGACTTGGTGTGTAATTCATATAAAATTAAGGGTGTGATCGTACAACATATTAAATTAAGGGTACATTGTGTAAAATTGGAAAACTAAAGGTTTGATGTGTAATTATGAATATCATAAAGCTTAAAATGTAAATTATGTAATTAAAAGGGTGTAAATTGTAAATTGTAAAATCTGAAGGACTAATTATGTAAATCTGGATAACTTAAGAATTAAAATGAGCTACTTATGATATTTTCATTTTAAACCTTCATCTTTGGTATAATTACTTTTAAAACCCTAATTTATGTGAAGTTGTCAGTTTAAACCCTAAACTTAGGAAACTTGCTAAAACATACTTTATGACCATAATATGTTTCAATAATGACTTAACCTAATCTCTAATGTCTTAATCTTTCTAATTAAGGAAACTTTCTGAAAATGGAAACTTACTAAATTTGGAAACCTGCTATAAATAGAAACCTGCTAAAAAGGGAAAGTTACTTAAAATGGAAAAGTGGTTAAAACCTATTGTAATACTCTTCTACTCCTTTAGGTGTGAAGAAGGAGAGGTCCTAAGCCTGTCAGTATTTTCTATTTCTGGTTCTTGTTTTGCTTTACAATAAGGTACAAATACTCTGCCCTTTTTCAGTAAGGGTGTCTTATTCCCTTGATATGATTCTGATTTCTGATTCGTTTAGGTTCCCAAAGCCATTGCTATGTTCCCTTTGTTGTGAACCTTTTTGATATTACTTCTGAGTTGTGATATGTAGCTTCTGATATATGACCTTTTTGATATGATACTTGACTCTTAGTTTGATACCCGAGCCATTTCTGTTTTCCTAGCCAGGAAGGTAACCTGGCCATGTCTTTGATGCACCATTGGCATGACTCATGTGTGGGTGAGTGATTTCTCACACCGTCCCCATTCTGATTATGATATGCGCATTACTTTGACTATGGATTATATATGTTTCTGGGGGGCGTATGGATTGCAATCCTAGGTTCTGTTCTGTTTAGTGGATTTAACTATATATGATATGATTTCTGTTCTGGTGATTGGTACTGTGTGCTATACATGCCCTTCACATTTTCTGGGAGCTGATCACTCCATTATTATGATACATGAGGTCACCCCTCATATTATCTGGTTGCCTAAGAGGTATTCCCCTCTGACTGTGAGATTGTGATTATGAGTATGATATGATATGTTTCTGGGCTCGTGGTGGATGACTATCCTATTCTTCCTTTATATTTCTGTCTCTTTGTTTATACTTCATGATATTTTCCCGTGCACCATATTTCAGTTCTGTTTCATTATCATTGCTTTGTATATGTATCTGTTCACTGAGCTTTTTAAGCTCAGCCGCATTTCTTTTCCTGCGGCAGGTATCTAAGCTAGGAGCTGGGTTTTAGCTTTGGGATGAGAGCAACTTGTGTGAAGCTTAGACTTTAGACATTCTAGTCTTACCATTTGGATTTTGATTCTGTTATGCCATTGTTTGGGCATTTTGGATTTATGTACTTCAGTTTATTTCTGTTTTCACTTCGGGCATAAGACATGTTGGCTTATTTTCCCTTTTATCAGTAATGTTATAGACTTATGATGTTTTGGATTGAATGCTTGTTATCTGATGTGAAACCATTGTTGTGATATCTTTACCTTTGTCGGGTTGGGGTGTTACAACAATAGTATTTGTCATTTCCAAGAACCAATGGGAACAAGCTAAAGGTCTTTCCGAGTGTCAGCTCTGACACATCTTGACTTTAAGCTGTTTAGGGAAAGTTTGCTTTCGGCCCGATAAGACATCTTCTTATCTCTTCAAAATTTCCCGCCTAATCCCGCCTTTCTTTCAGACTTCAGATTCTTCAGTCTAGGTCTTTAGTCTTTAGTCTTCAATCATTTATTGTTGTTGAGGAGACTGGGGGTTCAGTGAGTTCTTGTCAAATACTCACTGAACCCATCATCTTCTTCTTTGGCTTAAGTTTTACTCAAGGAGTTCCGCCTTCCTGAATGGTGAATCCTTCTTCTTAGATTTGCCTTAAGCATCCTGAAGATGACTCACTGAGTGATTGTTCATTCAGTGACTTGAGAGTGTTTATGGTTGATTAACACTTGGCTTAATTTGTATTCAAATCCTGTTTTCAGGACGCTTGGGTACTGACGGACCCAACAGTATTCCCACCCTGAGGGTTTTAAAATAAGATACAAACAATGTAAAAACAAGGGCTATGAAACTCACCTCAGTAAAGCAAATCTCAATTGGTAATACGGTAAACGGTGAATAAAGGTCCGATAACTCTAACCGCAACCTAATTAAATACCATGTCTTAGGTTTAAAAACAAGGTCGTGCATGCAAGTTCATACGCTATTATATCACTTGTACATGTTTGTTGCGATATTTATCGACAAAAATATAGTTACGTCAATGTGTCCATTTATTAAGCAAAGTAACCCCTTTTTAGAAAACGTATCTAGTTTACCACGGAATTAAACTACGGTCGTTTTGTTAATAAATATTTTTGAAAACCTCTAACGCACCTAACAAGTATACCTAACGTTCTACCATTTTTGTTTACGTCATTTTAGCTAAAACCAACTCTAAAGTGTCCAAAATCTATGTTAAAATTTCTAACAGCTTCTAATAGCAAATAAAAGCTGTCAAGTATATATACATTTCGCCGCAACTTCATTAGGCCATAACTCTCTCGTATTAGCTCCGATTCTTAAGTTTTATATATCCCCGGGTTTGTGTTTAAGTATACTAACATGTTTTTAGTGCCTCGGCTAGCCAGTTAACTTTTAACATCAGTTTTTACCTCTTGAAAATTCCCATCAGCATCTATATTTTCAGAAAAATCATTTTCGTCGCACAACTTAAAACTAACGTATCTTCTTCGTTATAAGTCCGTTTTAACCCATTCAAGCGGAACTACGTTTTTGTTATAGAGTCTATTTTCTATATTTCTAGCCTAATCTTGCTACCAAGTTACTGATTTTTCTGGGTGAGGTCGAATGGGACAGCCTCTTTTCTAAAAGTGTCAAAACGCGTTTCCTAGTCTTCTTATTATCCAAAACCGCTTAACAACAACTCCCAAACTAATCCTAGCTCTTCCACCAATTTCTCAACATGTCAATAGTGATTTAACAATAAACTTAGCAATATGAAAAGTTCAATTCATTATAAATAAAGTATTCACCAAAACTAGTTTAGCTACTTATTAGCTCATATGTCATGTTTTAAATTTTTACATCTTGTCAAGATTCATAACCAACTAGTTTATTCATGATAGAAATATGTTTAAGACATAGTCATTAGTTGTAAACTCATTGTGGTTATAAAGTTTTACAAACATGTACGAAGTGATAATCATGTGTATGCAATTTGAACTAAATATCATGATATAAAGAGTGTAGAATTTATGAAAGTAAAGTATTACTTACTCAAGGAGATTAGTGTGATGAGGAGATGATTTACTTGATTAACCCAAAATATATACTTCTAAACCCCTTACAAATGTGTCCTAATGATACTTGAATAACCCAAAACAAGTTTTCTTCTTTCCCTTGCTTCCTTGGTGGATCGAATTGTATGTGAGAGTGAGTGATGATATCTTTTTCTTTTTTTTTCCTTCTTGCTAGTTACTAAAGATATGCATGTATATATATATATATATATATACTTGAGGATTTTCAAACTCATAATAGTGGGTCAAAAATATCAAGGTGGCTAGGTGTGTGATGTTGGCCGATTGGGGGCTACGAGGGGGGAGACAAATTGGTAGTCAAGCCTCCAAAAACTTGGTCTTGCAACTCCATGTTTTATGGAACTTGGCCTAATATTTATTGTAAGTGTAAGATTGTCTAGTAATTATTATGGAACAAGGGGGGGGGGGGCAATAAGTAGAATATAGGAGTAGAAGATTTTATTTTGTATGTATTGGGTATTAGAAATAGGCATTGGTTATCGGTTTGGTGATTAACGTAAGTTATGCGTAATTAAACGTAATGGATAAAGAAATTACATTAGGCGTAAGGAAATATTTTTGGAACTTTGGTAATAATTTAGGAAGTATAAAAATGCGTTAAAAATAATTGTTAGGAGTTTTGGGTATATCGGGTGTTTATTTAAATCGCGAATAGCATTTGTTAAATTAACAATCGTAAAAAAATAAAGAAAAGGAAATTGTCTCAGGGATTAAAATTTCGAACCGGACTAGGAGCAAGGTAATGGAATTTTACGTTGCTTCAAGTAAAAAGTTATACGTAAATTGTTCTCAAGTAAATGTCAAGATAAGTCATTTGAGTTTATTGAATAGTATTGACCTGTAAAATAGCGGGTTGTCATAGTCTACCACCCATAAAATGAATCTCGTCCGTGAGATTCAGTCAGTGTTGGTCGTTGGAGTGTTGTCAGTGAAGAGGTGCGGATACTTTTGATGGATCTGGTCTTCTCGTTCCCAAGTGAACTCGGGACCTTGCTGAGAATTCCAGCGAACCTTGACGATAGGAATTTTACTATGTTTCAATTTCTTGACATCACGATTCATAATCTCGACTGGCTCTTCGATGAAATTAAGCTTGTCATTGAGTTGAATCTCTTCTAACGAAATGATAAGGGATTCGTCGAATAAACACTTCTTCAGATTAGTAACATGAAAGGTATTGTGCACACTGCTGAGCTCTGGCGGAAGCTCAAGTCTGTAGGCCACTGGACCGATTCTAGCTAGAATCTTAAATGGTCCAATATACCTAGGGTTCAATTTCCTGCGTTTCCCAAATCGTATCACACCTTTCCCAGGTGATACCTTCAATATTACCATGTCCCCAACTTTGAATTCCAAGGGCTTACGCCTCACGTCGGCTTAACTCTTTTGACGGTCTCTGGCGGCTTTTAGTCTGTTTCGAATCTGAACAATCTTCTCGGTTGTCTCGTGAACTGATTCATGTCAATTATAGTATATTTTTAGTCCAAAGAATACAAAGGAAATATGTATTCCCGAGTCGTTTTCCCAATGAACGAATGAATGGAATTATCGGTTCGAGTCGTGATTGTGTCGTGAATAGTGAAAATAAGAGAGATTTGGATTTTTAGGCTACAATTATGAAATGAAAGCTAAATACAACTAATAAAGCAATTAAAACAAGTATGTAAGGCACACGAAAGCTAAAACGTAAAGAAAACTAAAAACGAACGCGTATCGGGCTAATCCCAAGCCTAAAAAGTGAAATCTTAGAAATACTAACCCTAGATATGAAAAACTATTTTTCCTAAGTCCTATTTGATAAAAGAAATTTTAGAAAAAAGAAAATTATTTTTTTGATTTATATTTTACTTATTATGATTTAAAAACTATTTGGAAAAGAAAAATATATAAAAAGTATTAAACTTATGTGAAAAAATTATGAAAAATTACAGAAAAGTCCTTAAAGTAAATTAGAATCTATGAAAAATAAAAATGAGTAAACTGCTTATTGAAATAAGCAGTTATAAAGCAAAAAGAGTGAAATAAGCTAAAGTGGAAAAAGAAGGCTTAAAAGAATTATTATGAAAGGTAATGACAGAGAAGTCCCAAGGGCGAGTTGGTAGCGTGTGGTTTTTTAAAAGGGTTGAGGCTAGTTGAGGTCCAGGGTTCGAGCCTGGCTCACCCTGGACTTCCTAGCTTCCTCTCTTTATTTTATTTCTTGAAATTTTCTTTTTGAAACTTGTTTATAAGCTGGAAATAAGAGCTTTTTTTTAAAGAGTTATTTTTTGAAATCAACAAATAAGCCATAAAAAAGATTTGAAAATCAGACTACTTATATGGACAAAAATTGCAAAGGCAGAATAGAAATAAGCAAATAAGCTAACAAAGGTTAAAATGATACTTAAATAAGCTATTAAATCTAAAAATAAACTTAAATAAGCAATAGAAAGCAGATTAAGCAACACAAATAAGCAAATAAGCACTAAGAACAAATTAAGCAATTAAGGAAAAGTGTGCAGTCCTAAAACAATCCAATGAGGCAATTTTAAGCTTAAAAATAAGCACTTAGATCAGACTAGAAAACTACAAAAGCTGAATATTCTTAAAGTTCATTCATCAAAGAGCTTAAAGACCAAAAATAAGGCTAATAAGAGCTTAAAATAGCTTATAAATGAGCTTAAGAAAAGGTGATCAGGACTGAGTTTAGTCTGCAATAACAGGAAATGCAGCTACTGATCTAGCACTTTTTAAAACGCCAAAACTTGCTTATCTCAAAAAGCAGTCCTTACAAATTTTAAAGACAATTAAAAGTCATCTAGTGAAAAACTTATAAAACAAAAATTAGCTCAAAATGAGCTTTAAGAGAGCTTATTCAGAAGCTTTAAAATAGGCTGATTAGGAGGAATAGCCTTCTGTTGACAACCTTTTATAAAACTGACCCAAAATTCCACAAAACTAACTGATATATATCTAACAATTGTAAATCAACTTAAATCACTAAATTGAACTCACAAAACTCAAAGTTAAAGCCTAATCCATGATTCATTAATGAAAAACCAATATAAGCAGTTTTGAAACTCAAAATTCAAAATATCAACTAATAATATGCAAATCAACTTAAATCAGCTCAAATCAACTAGAAAGTAACTTAGGACACTCAACTTTAACCAAATCAAAAAGTTCTAAATGGTCAAACTTAAAAATTCAGCCAAAAAGTCAACTTAAAAGGCTTGTGCCAAACACCCCTTAACTTTCTGTTTTTGGATTTTGATTGAATAAGACTGATTTAAGCTTAGATTATGAAACAAACTTAACACTTAAGCTATAAGAACTATGTTTAAGCAGAATTGAACACAAAATAAGCACTACAATAAGCTAAAACAGAATTAGCTAAAATGAAGTATAAAAGTGACTTTAATGAAAGCAAGCAAGTAGTAAATGAGAAACAAATAGTAACTAATAGATGAATTAAAGCAGTAAATGATCAAATAAGCACTATGATAAGCAGAAATAAGGTAAGTACACTAGAAACTTGGAAAATAGATGAAACTTACAAAAGCCTTAGCACAACAAAGGCAAAATATGCTCGCGGAGCTACTCTACTAGCTCTAGCTTGTTAAAAACAAGCTAGTAACAACACTAGGCCCTTCCATTTCTGACCTACTTCCCCAAATGCTTATTTTGACTTTTGATTTGACTTTATTTGACTTTTATGAATTACTTGTAATTAAAATTGAATTAGACACTAATAAGCTCACAAATAGCTATAAGAAGCTAATATGAGCTTATACTGACAGAAAAAGAGCTTATGGAAGCTGGATTTAACTAGTTTATCATATTTTTGTATTTTTCAAAGTATATTTTGATTTTTTTGACTCTTTTATGTAAAACATAAATATAATCTATATAAACTTTGTAAAAGCTAAAAGTAAACTAAATGAGCTTATAGAACAGTAAAGAGCTTAATCAACCATTACTAAACATTATCAAAAGCTTTAAATGTAAATTTGAACCAAGTATTGAAAACAAAACACAACTGAAATCTTGTTAATTAACTGAATTGATCACAATACTGAGAAGAATTACAATAAAAATACTAAAAGCTACTACTTAAAATAAGCTAATTTCCCTAGACTCGACCTAAAATTAATACCCTCAAATGTGGTGAGGTGAGGGGTATTTATAGATGAGGTTAGAGATGCTCCTTAGGGTTTCAGAAGGATCCAGAGTCTCTAATCATAGCCATAGATCAATCAATCTCTCATGTGGAAGTTTTTATCACAGCCCTTGGATCAACTTTGATGAGGTGTGGCAGCCAATGAAATGCTCTTAAACGTTCACTCTGGTAAACCTCATGTTTTCAGCCCATGTGTCAGACGTGGTAGTCATCTAGAAGAATGGTACGGGTAAAAATGAAGGATTGGGGTAATTAGAGGTTAGAGACAGTGAATAGTGTTTTGGGGGTGAAAAGGGCGCGTTTGGGTATTTTATTATTGTTTGACCGATGGGTAAGGGTGGGAAACGGGTTAGGATAAGTGGGATCCGGTTTTGATAGGGGTTGTGGACTGGGTTTAGAAAAAGGGTGATAGGCTTTAGTGTTGGTTGGATAGAGTTTTTATTATTTTTGGGTTTTAACAATAAAAGGGATCCGGTTAGGTTAAGGAATAAATTTAGATTGGTTTTAAGTTTAGGGGTGAACTTTGCCAATTTAGCAAAGTTATTCCAAGGACTGTTTTTGTAAAATAAAATGATCCAAGGGCTGATTTTGTCATGTTGAGTTAAAATATGATCCATATGTAGAATATCTTCCCCGGCTTCGGCTTTAAATACTCTTTTCCAAATCCCGTACTCGTTTTGCCGTTTTCTCATTGATTTTTGTCCTTTTTTCACATATCCGTACCTACATATACATAAATACAAAAATAACATATATTTGGCATTTATAAGCAGTTTTTGGTATTTTAGGTCCGTTTTTGGTTAAGAAAAAGTATGTATATTCACACATACCATGAACAATTTATGGACCGGTGAGTTGGGCATCTCCGACTTCGGCCCAACAGACAGGTGATCGGCACTTCCTTCCGTAGAGTGCTTCAAATGGTGCAGCCTTTATGCTTGTGTGATAACTATTGTTGTAGGAAAACTCAATCAACGGTGTTGGGCTACAAAGTACTGCTACATGAAGAAAGTCAAAGTACTGTTTGATAGAAGTCAAAGTACTGCTCATGTTCTAAAGAAGTCAAAGTACTGCAAAAGTTAAAGGACTGATATGCAAATACGTTTAAGGATTAATGTGTAATTCTAGAATGTTCATAGAGTTATTATTAGATTAGAATTAGAATTACTTGTCGATCAAGTATTGTAAACCGACTAGGGTTTTCCTTGTGCCTATAAAAGGACCCCTAGGTTGGTATTAGACATACGAGATTTTAGAAAAAAGTATTAGTTGATTATTAGAGTATTATTGTTTAGAGTTTGTTAGTGAATCTGTGTAAAGTAAGCAGGTTCAAGGTTTAATATAATCAAAGTTTTGTGTTAATTCTTCTTAGCTTTGTTGAAGTAGATTCCGCATACTTAACAAAGTATATCAGCGTTTCAATATTAGTAGTTTTGGATTTATCCAAGGTTCCTAAACCCTTAAACAAGCTACAAGTTAGTTTGGTCAGAGTATATCGATCCAACAAACGGCAAATGAGTATCCCAGCTGTTACCAAAATCAATCACACAGGCACGGAGCTTGTCTTCTAGTGTTTGGATGGTTCTCTGTTGGGAATTATCACAAGACAAGACTTAATAGGAAGAACAGACTTAAGTCTGCTGGGTTACGTAGTTAAGTCTGTTAGTTATATTTATGTCATAGTTAAGTCTGCCAGTTCAATGTTAAGTCTGGTAGACAGATTCTATAGTTAAGTCTGGTTGACTTTATTAGTTAAGTCTGTTTATGAATTATAGTAAAGTTTGTTAGCTATAAGTTAGGAAAGGATACATAGTTATCTTAATAGAAGATACGTATATCCTTCTACACGTTTTGTATCTAGGGTTTTCCTTAGTGTATAAAAGGAACCCTAAGGCTCAAGAGTTGTACGCGTATTGATTAACAAGTTAGTTGACATTGTGATTCAAAGTTAATAGAATTACAAAGTTAGTATATTGTGTTCTTCATTGTTATTGTTAAGATTCCGTATTAGCAATTAACAATCTGTTAGAGTTTCTCACTTAGATCAATTTGGATTTATTCAAGATGTCTAACAAGTAACAAAGGCTACTTTGATCCATAATTCGTGTGGACCTACAAGTGGTATCAGAGCCTGTAAAGAGACTCTAAGTTTGAAGAAACACAAAAACCACAAACCCAAATTCACTCCAATAAACCCTGCACAATGTCTGAGTTTGAGAAGAAGCCTGATGATTTCTCAATCCATCCTAGTGATGATGAGAAATCAACCCATGAAGATGAAAAATCTGAAGCTGGCACATCTAAACCACAACAAACTATTCCTGCAACAACAACCATATCCAACATAAAACTCTTAATCCTAAAGAAGGAAGAATATGACATATGGGCTATGGAGATGTAGCACTATCTAGAGTATATTGATAACGAAGTCTGGAAGGTCATACAGAATGGGAATTCGAAGAAGAGGATTTTGGTTGGTAAAGATGGAGTGGTTAGGGTGCTACCACCAGTATCTGCTGAAGAGATACATGCTGTAGAAAAGGAGAAAAAGGCCAGGACTATGCTGCTGATGGCAATTCCCAAGGAGCACATGAGAAGGTTTCATGGCATGAATGATGCCAAGGAAATTTGGGAGGCTATCAAGAAAAGATTTGGAGGGAATGTTAACTCCAAGAAGATGCAGACGGCTGTTCTTAAACAGCAGTTTGAAGCATTTAGTGTATCGAGTTCAGAGGGGTTGGAAAAAGGTTATGACAGGTTTCAACACCTTCTATCACAATTGGAGGTTAATGGTGCTGCTGTGTCTGAAGAAGATGCAAACCACAAGTTTCTCAGATCACTACCAACAGAATGGTCAAGTGTGACAATGACCATGAGAATGAAGGAAGAAATTGACACCATGACAACTGATGATCTGTACAATAATCTTCGGGTTTTTGAACAGGAAATCCAAGGAAACACAAAAGCATCTTCAAGTTCTACAAATGTGCCTTTGTTTCTCAAAGCAAGGGCAGCACTAACAAGGTTAAGTATGGCGGTTTTAATTCTGGTGGTTATGAAACTTCTTCAAGCAGCATGAGAGAGAGAGAGATGCTCCTACAGGTTTTGCTGATGAAGTAGTTTACTCGTTTTTTGCTAAGCAACCAGAAGAGAAGGACTTCATCAGTGAGGATCTGGAACAGATCAATGATATTGAAGTTGAAGAGATGGATATCAAATGGAAAATTGCCATGATTGCTCTTAGGGTTAAGAAGTTTTACAAGCAGACTGGGAAGAACATTAGATTTGATGGGAATACACCAGTGGGGTACAATAGGAGGACTGTTGAGTGCTACAGGTGTCACAAACATGGTCACTTTGCTAGGGATTGCAAGGAAAAGATGACTACTGATGGGAATAGGAAGAAGGGTTCTGACTCTCAAGATGATGACAAGCTGGAGAAGAATCAGATGAGCATGTTGACACTGGAAGCTGGAGCTTTGAATTGGGATGACCACACACCGGAGGAAGAAGTGCCAAACCATGCACTTATGGCTATTGGTTCCAGTAATGAGGTATCTTTGTGTTCCAAAATATGCATTAATTTATACAATCATCTTAAAGCTTTGTGTGATGAATAATTAAAAGAAATAGGTGATCAGGAAGTAAAAATTCTTGCATATACTAAGGCTGTTAAAACTTTAGAAGCACAAATAGTCACCTATCAAAAACAACAAGCTTCCTTAAATGAAAAACTCACCTTTCAGGCTAATGAAATATATGAAAAGGATGAAAAACTTAAGAAATATAGAAGAATTGGCATGAAAGCAGTGAAAGAAAGGGATGAATTGCAAAAGTGAGTCGACAAATGGACCCATTCTGCTAAATGTTTGGATAGGATAATAGAGTCTGGTATGAGTTCTACTTGTAAGATTGGGTTAGGTTATGGGATACACTCAGATAAGGAAATTTTAAGCTATGAGGAAGAGATTGCTAGAACAGTGTTTGTATGTAGAGAAGATGATTCTGCTGGTAAACCAGTTTACAATAGGTTCATTAAAACTGATGATTTTAAAGAGGTGCCACCTCCATTAAGTGGAGATTACACTCCTCTACAAAAGGAAGACCTTAATGATTCTTTGTTTGTATATGGTAAAAAGGGTCCTATATATCCCGAGACAGGCAACTCAGATGACAAATCAAGTGAATACTCTACCTGTCAAACTAATGACAGTGAAGGATCCACTAGAGATGTTTCTGAGCAGTCTGAATCAGAATCAGAGAGTGAACCTAAAGAGGTTTCTGAGTCAAAATTTGTCAAACATAGTGAACCAGTTGTGACTACACCAAAACCTGATACAGATAAACCTAGTTGTGATACTCACGTAAAATCTCCTAGGAAGTCTGTCAAAAGTCAAGAGTCACCAAAATATGATAGGAAGAGAAGAGAGTACAAGAAAAACTACACCTTTGGTCCTAAGAGGAGTTTTCTCTGTGGTAGCCTAAGTCATCTAATTAAAGACTGTGATTTTCATGAGAAAAGAATGAAAAGAGAGGCTGAACTTAGGAAGCAGAAGAGTGTTAATACTGGCCATATAAATGTTAAACCAGTTTGGAATAGTGCAAACAGAATTAACCATGCAAACCAATTTGTCACAAGACCAGTACCATTTAATTCTGGTAGCTCAAATGTTAATTCTGGTTGTTCATCAATTAATTCTGTTAGACCAAATTTTAATTCTGTTAGGCCAAAGGTTAATTCTGGTGGGCAATATGTTAGTTCTGTGAAGCCAAATGTTAATTCTGGGTATGTTAATGCTATTAGACCCAGACAACCAGTTAATGGACCACAAGTGAATAACTATAATCAAAGAAACAATTTTTATAAATCACATTCACCTGTGAGGAGACCCATTGTAAGGGATCATGGGGGGTCTGCTGTTAAGGCCTCAGCATGTTGGTCTTGGGATCCATTTAAGAATACACTTACCTATGAATCCAAGAACAACAGTGGATCAAGCTCATACAAGACTTATAAATATGTTGATCCACAAGGCAGACCCAAGCCTGCAGAGGCCTGGGTCCTTGAAAGAAACTAATCTCATTTCTTTATATGCAAGATCATCCACTCAAGAATATATGTCTGGTAACAAGAATCATCTGAAGGATTTTCAAGAATTCAAAGGAGGTTCTGTTACCTTTGGAGGTAGTAAAGGTCAGATCACTGGTAAAGGAAGGATTGTTGTAGGCAATTTAGAGTTTGACAATGTATCTTTTGTAAAAGAACTAGGGCAGTTTAACCTTTTCTCAATATCACAAATTTGTGATAAGCAGCATAAGGTGCTTTTTACTGAATCTGAATGTTTTGTGTTGACTTCTGACTTTAAGATGCCTGATGAAAGTCAGATACTTCTCAAAGTCCCAAGACAATACAACATGTACAACTTTGATATGAAGCAACCTGATCCTGCAAAAGGTTTTGCCTGTTTGCTTGCAAAAGCCACTTTGGATGAATCTAAATTGTGGCATAAAAGGTTAGGTCATGTTAACTTTAAGAACATAAATAAACTTGTGAAGAATAACCTAGTTTACCTTCCAAAGTGGCTGATTTATTAACCAAAGCCTTTGATGGACCTAGGTTTAATCACTTAGTGGTTAATATTGGTATGATGAACCCATAGCTGGAATTAAGGGGAGGTAAAATGTAAAGTTTGTATAATAACCGGTACTTAGTAATTTTAATTCTGGTAGTATTAGTAGTTAATTCTGATAGAAGTTAAAACTGGTAGTGTGTCTTTGAAGTTAATTCTTGTAGTAGAGTTAATTCTGGTAGTTAGTGTTTTTTATTCTAGTTGCAAAATTGTATGCTTGTGTGTTTTTTTGGTTTTTGTACTAATTTTTCCAGGAACAACATGGATTGGTGATGCTCAGAAGCCTTGCTAATGATTTCTGTAAGTGTTTGTCTGATCCTTTGGTTAAGTCTGGTGAGTCAGTGGTTAAGTCTGGTTGACCATTTTTAAGTGTGTAGTGTTAAAATGTAAAAATATCTTTTTTTACCGTTAGGTCTGGTCGTACATTTAATTATTTTCCTATTTAAATATTACCGTTGATATTTATTTTTGGGAAAACGAAGTATATATAGATGAGATTTAATTACTGTTTCATCTTTATCCATTATCTACTTCTAATTTTAAACTCTTAATTTTCGGCCAAGATTACTCTGTTTTTAACCGCCAGTATAAACCCTAAAGTCAATAGTCAACCAGCACTTACCAATCATCAATGGCTTCTCTAAAGTTTTGTGACAAGCACAACCAGGTTGGTTTCTTGAAGAAACCAAACAAAAGTGAAGGTTTTGAGCAGATTGTGGATTTCTTGAGAGGTTCTTCCATTCGGTATGCTTTAACTAATAATCCTACAATCTATGCTTCCCTAGTTAAGCAGTTTTGGGGGTCTATTACCTCTGAAACTCTTGCTGATGGGACACCACAGTTAAGGGCAACAATAGATACACATGATTTATGTATCACTGAAGCATCCATAAGGAGTAGTCTTCAATTGGATGATGCTTCAGGAGATTATATATTGCCTAATGATGAACTTTCAGAGGGTATGAGAACCATAAGCTATCCCACTAAAGGTACTTTTACTTTTTGGAAAAACTTTTTCTCACCACATTGGAAGTTTTTGGTTCATCATTTGCTCCATTGCCTAAGTCCCAAGAGTGGTGGATGGGATCAGTTTGGAAGCAACATTGCTTCTGCATTGGTCTGTCTTTCACTTGGAAAGACTTTTAACTTTTCAAAACTTATTTTTGATGGCATGGTAGCCAATGTAAACAGTAAGCACAAATTTCTAATGTATCCTCGATTTCTGCAAATGATTTTGAATTTTGAAACTGATAATAAAATGCAGACTTATGAATGTGTGGTTTTTAAAGATAAAATATTTGCTAACATGAAAAGGGGTTTTTCTGGGGCTCATAAGCCACTTTTACCTGCTATGCTTTCTGGTACAACTAACATTGCAGGTACATCTAGTGCTGCACAAGTGGAGCCAACTCATGAGGAGCAAACCCAGGAACAACCAAGATCCCCTACACCACAACCAAGATCACCTACACCACAACCACCATATCATACACCCTCACCTCAACAGCAAACCCATGTACCCTCTCCTATTCATGAGGAGGAACCAGCTCAGCTGACTGTGGATACCCTTTTAGAGCTAGTTCCACAACTAGTAACTAGGATCACTGCATTAGAGAAGGCAAACAATACAATGAGGTCTGCTATTGTAACATTGGTCAAGAAGGTCAAAAAGATTGAAAAAGTCATGAAAGAAAAAGGAGTTAAATTTGATGACCAAGAGGGTGCTAATGAAAATTCTTCCAAACAGGGGAGGAATTTGGATGAAGAACAGACTTTTAAGACTCCAGCTCAGGATAAACCAATTGAAGGTGCAGATATAAGTCCTGAAGGAATGGAAGCAGTAGAAACATTAGCCCAATCTCTGAGCAAAATTCAACAAGAAAAGAAGAAAAGAAGGCTAAAACGAAAGTTGATAATTGATGAAGAGATTGATTCTGATGAAGAAATGGTTAAGTCTGCTAAGAGTATTAAGTCTGTTAGTGTTGAAAATAAGCCTGGTGATGTGATTAAGTCTAGTGGTGATAATGCTAATGTGATTAAGTCTGGTGGTGATAATGCTGGTGGTGTTAATACTGATCAGGTTAAGTTTGGTGAAGAATCTGATGTTGTTAAGTCTACTAAAGAGGTTAAGTCTGCTCAAAGGGAAGGAAAACAAATTCTGGTTGAAACTCCTAAGCCTAAGAAGTCAAAGAGGCAAGAAAGAGAAGAGGAAGCATCTCTAGCTGAGATTGCAAGGATACAAGCAGCAGAACAAGCAGAGACAAATAAAGAGGAAGAACAAAAGAGGCAAGATGAGATGCTTGCAAAGAAGTTGTCAGAAGAGTCTACTGATGATCCTCTTATGTCAATGATTCAAGATGATGATGAGCTAAGAGCAAAGTTGGAGGAGCTCAAAGCTATTGAAGGGTTGACTACAGAAGAGAAAGCCAAACAACTAGCAGAATTCATGAATGCTAGAAGGGTTTCAGAAACTTTGGGGGATTTCATGTCAAAGATAAAGCAAACTCAAAAGAAGAGTGATGCTAGAAAGAAGCTCACTAAGCACCAAAAGATGTCAGTTATGAAAATTTACTTGAAGAATATGGAGCATTCCAGTTTTGATAAGATGAAGGGAATGTCATATGAAGAAGTACAAAAGTTTTACCTCAGAGCTTATGAAAGAGATCATAATTACAAGCCTATTGATTATGAGGATTCAATCAGAAGGAAAAAGAAATATGAGGCTGAGAAAGTGTCTGATGTTGTGCAAGAAAAGAAAGAAGTCAAAAAGCCTATAATTAAGTGGACTAGAATAAAGAGAGCAGCTAAGAAGGGAAAGCTAGGCTCTAAGAAGGATGAACAAGAGGAAGAAGAATCTTCATTTGAAGAGTTCACCATGGGATCAATCCCTGAAAGCTCAGCTAAACCAGCCAAGATTGTCAGATATCAAATCATTAAAACTGGATTGAGAGCAACTTATCAGATAATAAGGGAGGACAACATTGATGTAGTGTATTTAAACTTTCCAGGGCTGTTAAATGATGTAACTAGGGAAGATCTCAATGAGTTGTACAAATTGGTGAATATCAGACATGGAGACACTAGACCTGAGGAGGAGTTTGAAAGGGTCTTTTGGGGAGATTTAAAAGTTATGTTTGAGCCACCTTCAAGAACAGATGAGATTTGGAAGCTGCCATACCAACAAGAAATTGTTAGATAGAGATATTTTCACAGTTGTAAGGTACATTGCTTATCTTTGCAGATGGCTCATATTTATATGCTTGCAGAAGTGGAATATCCTTTACCACCTAGGGTCTGCAAAGAAATGTTAGAAAAGAAATTGTTTGCAGATGAAAAAGATGAGGTATATGAGAAGCTTTTGGATTTGATTAAGGAACAATCCCTAAAGGAACCATATTGGGGTGTTTGAAGTGTTTGAAAGAATTTTCAAGATGTTAAGTGAGACTAAATGAACTTCTAACTTGGTGAAGGTGCTTTGCACTAACACAACAAATGGTTATCAGTCCACCATGTCTAATCCACATAAGGACTGGCTAATCCATGAGTAAACGACTGTGGTAAAGATATTTCAAATCCGTTTATGGCTGATAATTTGCCAAAAATTATATGGTAATCAACTCACCATATTTGAGATAGTGAAGAGTTGGCTAGCCCACAAGAGTATGGCTTGTGGTAAAGGCTGTGGAAAACCATAATTGGTAATCAATTCACCAAGGTGAGGTCTGATTCCACCAAAGAATTGGCTAGTCCAAAAGCAAACGGCTTTTGGTAAAGACAAAACAAATCCGTTGATAGTTGATGATTTACTAAAAATCATATGGTTATCAATGTACCATGGTCTTACACACCAAAACATTGGCTACTCCAGTAGTTAATGGCTATCTGGTAAAGAGACATCAAATCCATTAATTTTCAATGCTTCACCTCTCACAGGAGTTTACACACCTGGAAGTGATGAGAATAGTATGAAACTTAAAAGAATTGATGTACAAAAGGTCATTGTTGCTGTAAAGATCATATGGTGAAAAGTTTGTTAAAATCAATGTTGCTGCATAAAAGATCAGATATGATGTTTTCAAAAGTTAGAGATAATTCCAAGAGTTCAAGATTCAATCCTCAGAACCTTATTCAGAAGGAACTTGAAGTTCATGAAGCATGAAGATCAAGTTAGGGGAGGATTGTTGGGAATTATCACAAGACAAGACTTAATATGAAGAACAGACTTAAGTCTGCTGGGTTACGTAGTTAAGTCTGTTAGTTGTATTTATGTCATAGTTAAGTCTGCCAGTTCAATGTTAAGTCTGGTAGACAGATTCTATAGTTAAGTCTGGTTGACTTTATTAGTTAAGATTGTTTATGAATTATAGTAAAGTTTGTTAGCTATAAGTTAGGAAAGGATACATAGTTATCTTAATAGAAGATACGTATATCCTTCTACATGTTTTGTATCTAGGGTTTTCTTTAGTGTATAAAAGGAACCCTAAGGCTCAAGAGTTGTACGCGTATTGATTAACAAGTTAGTTGACATTGTGATTCAAAGTTAATTGAATTACAAAGTTAGTATATTGTGTTCTTCATTTTTATTGTTAAGATTCCGCATTAGCAATTAACAATCTGTTAGAGTTTCTCACTTAGATCAATTTGGATTTATTCAAGTTGTCTAACAAGTAACAAAGGCTACTTGGATTCATAATTCGTGTGGACCTACATTCTCTCACTCTGACCATCGGTTTGTGGATGATAGGTTGTGCTCATATCAAGGCGAGTTCCAAAGGCATCATTAAGTAATTCTCAAAATCTTGAAGTGAATCGACTATCTCAATCCGAAATGATTGAAATTGGTACACCATGTTTTGAGATTATCTCTTGGATGTAGATTCTGGTTAACTTATCCATCTTGTAGGTTTCTTTAATGGGTAAGAAATGAGCTGATTTGGTGAGACGATCGACGATCACCCAAATTGCATCGTGACCGCTCGGTATTTTAGGGAGTTTAGTGATGAAGTCCATATTGATACACTCCCATTTCCATTGAGGAATCTTTGGTTGCTGTAGTAAACCAGACGGCTTCTGGTATTCGGCCTTAACTTTGGAGCAAGTAAGACGTTTGCTGACATAAGTAGCAATGTCGGCCTTCATATTCGGCCACCAATACAGCTTTTTAAGGTCCTGGTATATTTTATCGGAACCTGGGTGTATGGAATATTTAGACTTGTGTGATTCATGCATGATCAACTCTCGTAGGCCACCAAAATGTGGTATCCAACTCCTATCTTTGAAGCATAACATTCCATCGGATCTTTTTGCAGAACCATTCTTACTTTCTGGCATACCATGAAGATTCTCCTTGGGTCGGTTCTCTGCCTTAAGTGCTTCGGCCTGAGCCTTAAGAATTTTGGATGAGAGAGGTGAACTAATTGTCATACCCAATGATCTTACTCTTAGAGGTTTAAGTCGCTCTTTCCTGCTAAGGGTATCTGCGACCACGTTTGCTTTGCCAGGATGATATCGAATCTCGCAATCATAATCACTGAGTAGTTCTAGCCAACGGCGCTGCCTCATATTAAGCTCTTTCTGATCTAAGATATGTTGAAGACTTTTGTGGTCCGTGTACACTTAGTACCGTAGAGGTAATGTCTCCAAATCTTTAGCGCAGAGACAACCGCTCCTAACTCCAAGTCATGAGTGGTGTAATTCTTCTCATGAACTTTAAGTTATTGAGAAGCGTAAGCTATGACCTTTTCCTTTTGCATCAGCACAGCCCCAAGTCCTTTATGCGAAGCATCATAATAAACTACAAAATTTTCCATCCCTTCGGGTAATGCCAAAATTGGCGCACTGCATACTTTTTGCTTCAACAACTAAAAAGCGGGTTCTTGTTTCTCTCCCCATTCGTACTTCTGATTCTTCTACGTTAGCTTGGTCAAAGGCTTCACTATCTTAGAGAAACCCTCGATGAATCTTCTGTAGTACCCGGCAAGACCTAGAAATTGACGAATCTCTGTGGGAGTTTTAGGTGTTTCCCAATATTTAATAGCCTCGATCTTAGCTGGGTCAACATGCAATCCCTAGCTATCAATTACGTGCCCAAGAAATTGTACTTTTTGAATCCAGAAATCACACTTAGAAAACTTAGCGTACAACTTCTCGTTCTTGAGTAATTCTAAGATTGTCTTGAGATGTTCTTCGTGCTCTTCCTTGCTTTTAGAGTAGATTAGAATATCATCAATGAACACAATTACAAATTTGTCCAGGTACGGCTTGCACACCCGATTCGTGAGATCCATAAATACCGCTGGTGCATTAGTTAATCCAAATGACATCACTTGAAACTAGTAATGACCATAACGAGTCCTAAAGGCCGTCTTGGGGAAATCTTCTTCCCGGACTTTTAGTTGATGATAACCCGATCTCAAATCAATCTTCGAGTAAAAACTGGAACCTTGCAACTGATCGAACAAATCGTCGATTCTTGGGAGTGGGTAACGGTTCTTCACCGTTAACTCGTTCAATTCACGATAATCTATGCACATTCGGAACGATCCATCCTTCTTCTTTACGAACAAGATCGGAGCTCCCCAAGGCGAGGAACTTGGTCTAATGAATCCCTTGTCTAGTAGTTCTTGTAACTGATTAGACAATTCTTGCAACTCTAATGGTGCTAGTCGGTAGGGTGCTCTTGCTACTGGTGCGGCTCCTAGCACCAAATCTATCTGGAACTCTACTTGACGGGTAGGCGGTAGTCCAGGCAAGTCTTCGGGAAAGACTTCCGGAAAATCTCGAAAAACTGGTAAATCTTCCAATCGTTACTCATCTGACTTTTTTTCGGTTATGTGTGCCAGAAAAGCATGACATCCCTTCTTTATATACTTTTCGGTCTTGATACATGATATGATGTTTAATCGAGTCCCGCTTCGTTCACCACGGATAATCAAGGTTTCACCATTAAAAGGGAGATGAACAACCTTTTCATCGCAGATGATTTTGGCATGGTGTTTAGATAGCCAATCCATACCGATTATGACGTCAAAACTACCGAGTTCGATCAGCATAATGTCGATGTTAAATGGATGGTTTAGGAAGTTAAAGTTACAACCGTGGATCATGGTGTCGGAGCCAACTAAGTTACCATTTGCTAATTCAATGTTGTAGGCGGTGTCTAATGATATATATATATATATATATATATATATATATATATATATATATATATATATATATATATATATATATATATATATATATATATATATGGAAAAGTGAATATGGGGCTGTCTCACATTTAGGCTTACATGCGAAACCATAAAAAATACTAAAAAAATACATCATTTTGGTTATTATTTTTTCAAAATTTGAGTAGTGGAACTAATATATGCATGGTGGAACGCATTTTAATGGTGAATTAAATCAAACCATTGTTGAATCTATAGCTAATTTAATTAAATCAAACGCATTTTAATGATGTAGAAAATGCATGTATCAACTTGAACCCAACTTAAGTGATGTTATGATGAAACCAAGAGGAAACACTAATAGTGTGAAGGACATGATACAAATGAGGTAGATTTGATGTTTTTCTTGTTAAAACGACGTAATTTTTGATGGTTTCACATGTAAGATTAGATGTGAGATAGCCCCAAATTCACTATCCTCATATCATATAATATATATTTCATATATATTATAATATATATATATATATATATATATATATATAATATATGTATATATATATATAATATATATATATATATATATATATATATATATATATTATATATAATATCTATATAATATATATATATATATATATATATTATATATATGTGGTTCTGAAGATAAGTTATACTGAAAAAAATTAACTATATATATATATATATATATATATATATATATTATATATATATATATATGTATATATATATAATATATATATATATATATATATATATATTATATATATATACATATATATATATATATATGTATTATATATATATATATATATATATATATATATATATATATACTATAATATTATATACATATATTATACTATATGTATAGTATATATATATGTTTAGTATCATTGCTTATGATACATTATATGTAAAATGAAGTATAGATTAATTGTAAATGCTATAATGAATTGTATATATATATCAATTAAAAAAGGTACAGATATTATAATTAGTAAATTAAAAATACATATATATTTATATTCCTAAAATACATAATTATTCCATATAATTATCAAATATAGAAAAACATATATCTTTTTCTCCTTTCCATACGCGCCTTATTCAAACCCCACCACCTAAGTTGATCTGGCTATAACGCACACGTCCAATTAATGTTATAATAATGAAGATCAATGAATATGACGACAATTGTTTTTTTGTCATATGAATAAAGATGCAGATCGATGATGGTCTTTGTATGGAACGATTCGGGTTGCGTGTTCGTAAAATCGTAGTTTGCAAAAAAAACGCTAGTGAGTTTTGCGAAAGGCTGTTTGGCTTCTGATAAAATAGCGGGACAATTGTTGACTAAGAGAATATATTTCCTAGTATATGAAAGATAAATGAGATAATGGTTGTTTTATGGTTTGAAGAATATTGATGTAGTTGGGCTGATATCAAAATTGATCTGGTATGGTTTCTCCGTTAGCAGTACTAATTTTCTATTATTTGGTGTTGGTATGTATTTTTGAATAATTATTTTACTTTAGTGGATTATATACATGGGTTTAATTTTATCAAGTCGTAGGCTAAAATCAATGTTTGATTGGTCGCTAAAATCGAATCGGATCTTGCACTGTATGATAATTGTTACGGATCTCAAGAAAATGTTTGATTGAGAAAATACAGTAATTGTTTAAAGGTAAGAAAATAATTGTTTAAAGATGAAGAAAATAATTGTTTAAAAAGTGAAAAAAATAAAATAAACTCGTATATATCTTTTTGGTTTATACATTCTTTGATATTTTAAAGACAAAAGGGTCCCATTTATTCTAAAAAATAATAGTCGATTATTACCGGATATTAGGGGTGTTCATGGGGCGGTTCGGTTCGGTTCGGTTAGAGATTTTTACTATCCATCGCGGGGCGGGTAGTTCATTTTACTATCCGAAACCGAACCGTACTAGGCGGGTAACCGGACATGCAGGTACCCAAAATGATCAGTTATCCAAGGTTCGGGTCATGGTTAACCATTCTAAAAAATTAATCCAATCGAATCGGATGAACAATAACATATATTAGAACGTAATATGTCATTCTAATAAACTTAAATAACATTGAAAAGCTTAGAGTTATAGTAAAGTTGTTTCATCAATATAAAAACTTTCAAATTATCATATGTAACAAAATAGCTAATACTATTTATTTGACCTTTATAGGTTACGATCACTTTAATCCTATATAATCCATGGATGGTAGTAAATGATCACATTAGGTAAGTAAAAATGCAATATACGATAAAAGTAGTGCAATAATATAGTTAATACTTGTACATTTTTATGAATGGTTTATGGAACCTAAATGTATATTATACACGGTTCGGTTCGGGTAACCGCGGATAACTAAAAATAAAAAGCAAAACCGAAACCGAACCGTGATAAGCGGGTTTTTTCGGTTTCGGGTTTTCTCGGTTTCGGTTTCTTTGGTTATCCGTTTTTGCTGTTTCGGATTGAGCGGATCGGCTCGGTTCGTCGGGTTCTTGGATTTTTTGAACACCTCTACCGGATATGATCTAAAACTGCTGTATATTGCTTTTGATTCTATAATGGTGGTGCATATATGTTTTAAGGTTAATATAGATTAAAGGATAAATTGATGCATACATGTTCAAAACATATACGTTTTAATTAGTGGGATCTAACTAATCAAAACCATATATATGTTTGAGAACATGATGTTTTTAAACATGTATGTTCAAAACATGTATGTTTTAAAACAGGTGTGTTTTAAAAAATGATTGCTTATAAACGGAATGCTTAAAACATGTTTGTTTTAAAAATAGGTACGTTTTTTATTTAGTAAGTGTAATCGTTATTTTTTCAAAGACTTCATGTTTGCCAAACAAGTATGTATTTCAACACAATTCTATTTTAATAATATTATTGTTGCTAATTTTGTACTTTTCTTTGTATCAGGTGTAATTACAAGAATGTTCACGGCTATGAGTGTACATATATTTCCAACTTTTGAAAAAATGTTGATGGCTACGCGTGCGCACATATGTCGGACTTCTAAAAATGATGATAACAATGAGTGTGCACATATGTCCATTTTGTGTTAGTGCTCACGTGTATAGATCAATTAGATCCATGTATTTATGCTTTTTAGAAATTTGTATTTTAATTGTATTTTAATTGATATCGAAGTTTGTGTGTTACATTTATGATCTTGGTTTGTTATAAATTTACATTATCTAAAAAAACACATATGCACCTTACTATTTGAAAAACATGCATGTTGAAAAAAGTATTCCAAAAATTAAACTAAAAAAATTAAATTCCTAAAAACACACATGCACTAAATCATTTTAAAAACATGCATGCTGGAAAAAAAATCCAAAAATTAAGGGTTTTAAAAATCCGGGATTTATTTAAAAAAAAGTCAAATATAATATAAAAATATCTTTTACAATTATACCCTTTTGGATTAAATGTAGTTTTCCTTAATTACAAAAATGTCATTTTGCATTGATATGTTGTACACTATCCTTTATTAGGAGTACATAAGTGATTCTCACAGTTCTTGCAGATAAGGTGGTTCTCGCAAGAAAGGAACCATATATATATATATATATATATATATATATATATATATATATATATATATATATATATATATATATATATATTGTCATTTGTTTAGTATGTTTAAGCATTATAAACAATCACGTGTATATTTAATCTTTTAATAATAAATAAATTAAAATCATGCAACTAGCCCGCCAATCGGGCGGGTCTTGAAGCTATTATACTATATAGATATATTTTTTCCAATTTACTGTACCATTTTTTTATTGCAATATAAGATTACCAGCGAGTTTCCAAGTCATTTAGCCGGTCGCTCTCTTTTTCGACGATCTTTTCCGATGACCATCTTTCCGGCGACCCGCTAGCACCACAACACACCACCATCAGCTTCATATATCACCACCACCACTACCCTCATCTATCAAACCATAACACACCACCACCACTTTCATCTATCACAACAACCCACCATTACCTTCATCTATCACTACCATCACCACCACCATCACGTTGACCAACACAACCACCATCGGCTTTTGCTACCACCACCACAGTTGGCTGTGGTAGGTCATCATATGTTGCTAAACCGATTGTGTGATGATGAACGTAGTGGTGGTAATGGTGATGAAAGAAGGTGATGGTGGGTTATGGTGGCGGTGGTGATGATAGATGAAGATGACGGTGGTGGGTCACCGGAAGAAATAGTCAGCGTAAAATTGGGTTGTGGTGATAGATGAAGGTGACGGTGGTGCGTTATTGTGGATGTGGTGATTGATGAAGATGGTGGTGGTGATAGATAAAGGTGGTGGTGATGGATGGCCAGAAAAAATGGTCACCTTAAAGATTGTCGAAAATTTGGATAATCGGCTAAAACACTTGGGAACCCACTAAGAGCATGGGGTGCAATGGCTAGTTTTATCTACTCATTCGGGCCCCACGGGGTGTCACGTTAGCATGACATACCACAACTAACAACCCCCTCTCCAATAACAAACCACAATTTACTCATTTGGGCCCCACCACTATCTATTTATTTTTTTCAAATACCCAAATAAACTAAATTCATTTCATTCAAATAAAAATACAATACATCAAACTTAAAAACATACAAAACATAAACTTACGAAACGAAAAAAAAAAACGATACGGGAATTAAAAATAACGATACAACAAATACCCAGACTCAGATGATAGTTTTTATTAATCGTTCGTTGTTTATGTTAATCGTTCGTTGTTTACGTTAATCGTTCGGTGTTTACGTTTACGTTAATGTATTTCGTATTGATGTTTAATGAAATCTAAGTTTTTATTAAACTTTGTTTCTTTTATATACATTTACATATATACATTACATATTCTATCTTTACAAAAAAGGTCAAAAAAAAAAAATGTTTAAAATACAAAGTTCAGCTCGTCGTCTGCATTAGCAATCCTTGCAACGAAGCTCACGGCGAAGCATGGGGGTGCAGCAGCGAGCTACCACCTAGGCCACGGCAAGACCCATGGCGAGCTGCACCCCATGCTCTAATACTGTCATGTTGCAATAAAAAAATAAAGTTTGGTACACTAAATTGGAGAAAGAAAAAAGAGTGGAATACCTTAAAACTGAAGTTGAGTATAAGTTGATTACAATTTTATGCGATTTACCATAATATCGTTATTTGATCTATTGAGAGTATAGTTGGTTAAGTCAAACTTACACTCAAGATTAGTTTAGGTAAAAAAAAAATATTATAGTTGCAGTGGTTTTGTTATTATTCCTTTCTCTCATAGACCATTTAGGTTAACGTTAAAATATATAGGCTATTTTTTTTTTTTTTTGAATGACGGCATTTTATTAAAAAGAAAACTAACAAGAAGTTAGAAATCACATAGGAGATTTAAACCAATCAGTCCAAGTATAAAGCATACGATCTCTAAACATAAGCCAAGAAAAAGAGTACAAACGAATATTATCAAAAATGTCACTTTTCCTCATAGAGTGAGAGTTAATAGTTACATTATTATGAAACCGCCAAATCCACCATAAAAAAGTCACGATGATGACATATGAGAGGATTATAAAACACTTAGGATGTTACTCTCTTATAATGTGTTTGTGATACTTTGAGGTTATACTGTTAAGTATGCGGAATCTACTTAACAATAATTAGAATAGTTTTGGTTTGCTTGATGGAACAATAATGCTGGTATGAACACTGAACACAGAAAGTTTAACTTCAAACGATTCAATATTATTCAAGAATAATACGAGTGATCTTGTTATCACTAGGGTTACAATGACCTTGAATCTTAATAATGTATACGACTTATGTACATAACATCTAACCTAGGACCTCCTTTTATATAAGTATTCTACCGTATATTTCTAACTAATTAAGATATGCAAAAAATTTATTCCATACTTATCCTCTACAATATCGTCTAAAGCTGTTATCCATGCAGCAATACCCACTACGCCAGAATGTAGATTTAGTCACACATGCTGTTTTTCGAACAGCCACACAGTCACTTTTTTATGTGACTAAATGTACCAGAATAAAATAAACAGCCACACTTGATCCGACTTGTGTGACCATTTCGAAATTACATCTGAGGCTACAGCCACACATTTGAATATTTTCATGACTATACGTATCTGGTAAAAAAAATTTTGATTTTTTAGTCACTTATAATTTGGGACGTGTGACGGATACAAATAAGGTTGAAACATTAGTCACACTATATATATACATATGTGACAAATATATGTCACGCAATTGAAAAGTGTGACCAAAATCCATATATGGTCACACGAAGTAATTGTGTATGTGGCTAAATCATATACTCAAGTTTGTCACACATTATTTAAACGTGACTGCTAGTTTTTGTTGAAAATTTAGCCACACACTTGAACGGTGTGACCAAATGTCATATATGGTCACACTAAACCATAGGCATACATGATTAAGTGTGACTAAATTCGATACAAATGGTCACGTAAGTTAATATGTGTGTCTAAAGTTAAGTGTGTATTTGCCTGCCAATTCCTAATGTGTATGGTCACATTTAATTGTAGCACAATCATGTGACTATAGGCTATACAATAGTCACACCATACCACAAATGTGTATCTAAATTATGTTTATGGCCACCTTATAAGGGTATTATATGTGACCAATACATTCAAAATAGTCACACTGTGAAATATTCATGTGACTATAGTCAAAATTTTCAAAATCTCAATGTTTTGGCTCCATTGTAAGCATTTATGTTGTCTTCTAATCCTATCTAGCTAGTTGTTCAACAACCACATTAATTGTACCGTATTATATCAATTTTTTTCCTGCATTATATAATACCCCAGTTATCATCAACTCTTTATCATATCAATTGCTTTTCACCATGGATGCACAAAATGGTTGTCAAATGGTCTGAATTGACTGTTAGGTTGAAAGTGAAAACAAGGCTGGATTGACCTTTTTTGCACGGCGTCCCCCTTATACGGATTTCAGGTGGTATGTTTTTCCAGTGTGCCTTGAAAAAAGGGGAACCCCATCTTATACTGGTAGAGGTGGTGTTACAAGGAAAAAGACAACTACAACAGATAGTAGTGGATATGTAATTGGCTTACATATTAATGCATCTACAAGAGTTGGTGCTTACTTGGGCAGTCGTGATGAAGAAAGTAAACCAACTGCAACTCAAACAGCAAGTGGAGTATGCCCAAGTCAAGCACCAAGTGAGGAACCTGCAACTCAAAAACCAAGTGAAGAATCTGCAAGTCAAACACCTAATGAAGAGCCTCCAACTCATAAACCAAGTGATTCACCTGCTAGTCAATTAACCAAGTGAATCACCTGCAAGAAATGCTATGTTGTCTTTCAGTGTAAATGTAATTTAACTGATATGTTTTATAATTAATATGTTATTTCATTAGCAGTAATAACTATACATTCTAGCAGTAATAACTATAACTCTAGCAGCCTTAATTCTATTTCTTGTCCTTGGGTCCTAGATACTCTCCCATCTTCCTGAGCAGTTCATTTGCCATGTCATCATACTCAAGCTGAAGCTTGAGTATTTTCTTCCCACGCAACATCTGATGTAGAATGTCTTTGTGAAACTTTAAAGGGTAATCCTTTTCTACAAGCATGTAGATCACCAACTCATTTACAGTTAAAGCATGTACTCCACATTGTTGAAAAATTTTCCATTCTTTAATAGTATTGTGCTTTAGTCTTCTCCAACATTCATCCTCAGGATTTGGTTCAAACATTACCTTCAAGTAATTCCAGACTTCTCTATCATAAGCTTGTTCTGGTGTCTTATTACGAAATCTTTGTTTAAGTAATTTCCATAGAGCTATCATATCTCGTCTATCAAAATTATGAACCATGTGAAGAAAGCTTACAAACCTTCTAGAAGAACCATCATGCCTCTTAATATCGTAATAAACTGTTTCCCCATGAGATCCAGACTTATAATCAACAATGGGTTGTTTGACACTTAAAGGTTGTGCATCCATGGCTTCTCCTACAGAGACAACTGCAAGTTTAGTGTGAGCTTGCATTTGTTCCTTAGCAACAGCTTGCTCAGTTTGTTCTTGTTTTCTCTTTTTACTGCTTTCTCTTTCCAACTGTTCACCTGCTCTCTTTGAACTTGTTTTCTCTTCTTTTTTTTCTTCACTGCCCTTCACCACCTCAGCATTCAAGAAGCGTTCATTGTTTCTATTGGCAATTACATATAATTCTTCAATTCTTTTGTCATCCAAGAATTTCAAATCCTTTAGTTTCCAACTGGCCACATTCTTCAAATACCTGCACATGAGATCTCTTCTTTGTTTTGGAGTGGGTGGCTTGTTCTTCTTAGCTGCATATCTTTGTGCTGCAAACTTCTTCTTTTTTGCATCAAAAATTTCTTTCTGCATCCTGGCTTTTTCATCTACTGAGTACTTATCTTGCACTTCTTTATGTACTTTTTTAGCAAGCTCACAATCAGCTTCAACCTGAGCCCTTTCCTCAAACCATGAAGCTATTAACTCTGCATTTTTTTGCGCTTGTAATTTTTCTGCATACTCCTTGTCTTAAAGAATCTGAGCAGCTTCTTGAGCAACAAGATCAGCTACCACTTGTCTTTTCAATTCTTCATCTGTAATAATTGGTTGTTGTTGTTGTTGACTAGGTGACTGAAACTTAAATTTCTTCTTAGGTTCATCAATCAACAAACCTTTGCCTTTTTCTGATGGTGAAATAGCTGTTGATGGTGTTTTTGGTACTGATACTGGCTCTTTAATGACAACTCCTTTTGCCTTAGGTTTTGCACTCCTCATCTTTGTTAATATTTGAGCCATAGTCATATCACCATCACCTTGAGTAGCAGTAACCTTATCAATAGCAGGAATAAATTTAGTCTCAGTAGCACTAACCTTATCAATAGCAGCAATACTAACTTCAGTCTCAGTATAGAGAACTAACCTTATCAATAGCAGGAATAACAGGAATAACTGGCTCACTAGTAGGAATAACTGGACCACTAGCAGGAATAACTGGGTCACTAGCAGGAATAACTGGCTCACTATCAACATTTGTAACCTTTCCCAAACGCCTATCCATCACCGCTTCATTCCCTTGGTTATCAACAACTAGAAATTCCATTGGATCACTCTCTTCACCAATACTTTCACCCTCTTTATCCTCCCCTGAAACTTTGCCTTCATTCCCCCCCTGTTTGGGAGCATCCTTAGAAGCTTCAGAAGATTTAACCTTTTGTTTGGGAATTCTTGATCCTTTGACTCCTTCTAAATACCTAACCCTTCTCTTCAAAGCCTTTATCTCCCCACCTTGAGCTTTGATGACTCCATCTTGGGAAGAAGCTATTGCTCGTAGATCACCAATTTATGCAGACAGCATGGCACAGGTATCCTTCAATTCATTCAAAAGTTGCATACTATCCTCACCACTTCGGCTTGTGTTACCTAGCCCGAGAGGTGGATCACTGGAAAAGTTAAGTTCAGTCTCACCCCTAGGATGAACATCCGAACCCCCCATTGTTTTCATGTGACTGGGACCTTCACCTGAATCAGTTCCAGAGGAACTTTCTTCATTAGAAGTTGTCTTGGTTCGGGTCTCACTACAAAAAAACAGGCTTTCAGAGAATGAATTTCTAGGGACTGATATATCAGTCGCTAATACATAGCATCGGTAAGTGAAACATCAGTTACTGATACTTTTAAGGACTGACCTTTTATTGACTGATTGCGGCGACTAAAAATCAGTCCTCGATTCAGTGACCCCATATCTGAGACTAAATTTCAGTTACTAATATGCCTGTACGGGAAAAAAAATTGGAGGCAAATTTGTTAGTGACTGAATAAGGGTGACAATTCAGTCCCTAGTACATGTACATCATATCTAAGACTAAATTTCAGTTACAAATATATTTGCGCAATAAACAATTTTGGCAGAAAATTTGTTAGTGACTGAATTATAGTCATAGTTCGGTCCCTAATACATGGAGATCATAGCTAAGACTAAGTTTCAGTTACAAATATGTCTACACAATAAAAAGGTTTGGAGGGAAATTTTTTAGTGACTGAATTTTAGTCACAACTGCGTCCCTATTACATGGACATCATACCTAAGACTAAAATTCAGTTACAAATATGTTTGCGCAATAAAAAAAAGTTTGGAGGGAAATTTGTTAGTGACTGAATTTGAATCACAACTCAGTCCCTAATACATGGACATCATAGCTAAGACTAAAATGTATAAAAATAGATTAAAACGGACTAAAACGTTTAAAAACGGACGAAAACTTATAAAAACGGACGAAAACGTTTAAAATCAGACGAAAACGTATCAAAACGGACGAAAACGTATAAAAATGGACGTAAACGTAAAAAAAGGATGAAAACGTATAAAAACGTTAAAATATAACAGACAAAAACTGATGAAAACATAAAAATATGGATGAAATCGTATACAAACAGATGAAAATGGATGAAAACATATAAAAACGTAAAAAAAATGGACTAAAATGGATGTAAACGTAAAAAAACGGACGAAAACGTAAAAAACGGACAAAAACGTATAAAACGTAAAAAAGGGACGAAAATGTATAAAAACGGACAAAAACATAAAAAACGGATGAAAACGTATAAAAACGGACAAAAACTGATAAAAACTGAAAAAAACGAACGAAAATAGATTACCAACAGAATATACGGTTCTATATATTGTAATGTACTACACTTGTTTTTAAGACCTACATATATTTGTATCGTTGTTAGTAATTGTAAGTTTGTATATAAACCTATTTACGGATTGCTATTTTTGTGTAACACTTAGGGGTTCATGCACGAAACCTCGGTGTAACACTTAGGGGTTCACACACGGACCTGTTAACACGACACGACACGACCTGTTTTTAACAGGTTTCGTGTCAGGTCTTAACAGGTTCGTGTCTTAATAGGTCCGGACATGTTAAGAACTAATGAAATTAACTTAACAAGTAACCCTAACCGTAACATAATTTGTCCGCCCCCATCCTTACCTCTTACCTCTCTCACCATCTCTCAAAATCAAATTAAATCTGGTCATCACAAGGCACAAGCACAAGAACAATATCAAATCGATCCACAATCCTTAATCATTCTACAAGGCTTGCTTCTGGTAATTAACATCACCCACTTCACCAACCTTTGTCACCTTTATTTTGTTTATACATACAAATATGATGTTGGATCATATATTTTATACGTAGATACTTATTGAAATTAATGGATCTCTGTTATTTGATATGTTTTTAGATTTTTTTTGAATGAATCCTCATTTGTGTTGATTTTATAATGTTTATATAATCTGCTCCTGTTTAGTTTATATGTAATCGATTTATATGTAAAATATATTTGTTATGGTGGAACCATTCTCGATCTACCACAATAAGCGTATTTGTTAACTTTATATTGTTTATCAGGTTTTTTTTAATAGAACTTGATAGTGTATTTCTATTGCTTATTTTGTTTTCTTTGTGTACAGAGAGCTCAAGATTTAGCAAATGTAACTTCTTATAGTAGATTCTAATGCATTGTCTCATTTAAGATGTAAACCTTATTTCATTTCTTTTGTTATTATTATCAGCTATGTTTAGTTAAAGGATCAAAGTTCTATATTTTTTTCGTGTTACTTAACAGTCATCTTGCTTACTCCAGGTTGTTTGTGATATTTACAGGTAGTGCTAAAGGAAAATCTAGTTCTTACCTTATTTAGGGATGAGGTAAACTCTATAGAATATATATGATGTTGTCAATTTAAAATGTTGTTGAGAAAATTAATCATTTTCGTTCCAAATGATACAAATAAATGCACATGGTGTTTGACCCAAATGTTTATCAGTCGTGCAGTTGTCTTGTTATTTATTTGTCAGAGGCTCATTAACATCTTTGTACAGTTGTCTTGTTATTTATTTGTCAAATTAGTGCACATAGTTTTTACTCATTTATTCCTTACATGCCATTTCTGTAACTTGTTCGGTTTTTTCAATGTGTGTAGGTCACATAAACAATTAGTATAATACTTGCTTTTGGATGCTTGTCAAGTCAGGCAAAACCTCAAGGGAAGCTCAAAGCAAGTTAAAGGTCCCAACTTTCTCTTGTATTTCCTATGTATTTACATAGAACTTTTTTTTAAACATATAATAAGTCTGAAATTACGTCCACCTACAAATTTGCACCTTACATTCTTTCATGGATGGGCTGAAAGTTTCTCAATCTCTCTTTGTATCTGAGTACTGTAAATACTGTTTTTTAATGAGAATGTTTGTTATGCAGGGGACTCGAACACAGGAGAAGAATCAGATACTGAGTTATTCGGTATCGATTACAGTATGTTGCCCATCATGTTCCGCAATACCTAGTTGGTAAGTTGGGAGGGTTGTTGGAATTTAGTTTTGATGAAAATGTGACTTGATAGCTTGATGAAACAGCTGCGAACTTGAGCACTGCAAGGATTTTTTTTCCTTTCTATCATCTGTGGGTAACAATGTTTTCTTCATACATGATGGTCTTATGCTAAACTGCTGTTTCTCATGACAGGCTTTTGATGCTATCGCTGAGTTGGATACATTTGGTGAGGACTCGTACAACCTCACTTTGTGACAACCTCACCCAAAGTGTGGACATCTGATATCGCGGTTCGTCACTCTCACTCACCCAAAGTGTTGTATACCTTTGATAGACTGCATATTAGGGAATCTTGTAGACAAAAAGTACTATGACATCTATCATTAATAAGTTTTCTTTTGACTAGCTGTTTCCTTGTTTTATATGAATCTGATTATATTTGCCTATAAAGACATAAACTTGTAGTTATAATCAGTTTTTTATAACCACTAAACTCAATTTGAATAATTTGTGATTGTTTCAGGGGTAGATTCAGAGGATTCTAATGATCCAGCCATACAAAGGTAACTAGCTTAAAACTAATTGATGCATTCTCTCTTAGCATAAAAAAATATGCAATTTCTAAGTACTGGTCGAGCAGCTGTTAATAGAGGGGTGGACGAGTTGGGTAAGGGGTCAAAATGGTTCGGGTTGAAATATGCAATTTCTAAGTACTGGTCGAGCAGGGTTGGGCTGAGTTGGTTGACCCATTAACTCTCTTATGTCAAGTACTTGATTTCATTTATGCATATTGGAACTTGATTATGATTAAGAAAATTCTATACTATTACTATGATTATCTTAATTATCGAATAAAACACGTTAGGATGTTGTAATGCAGTGCTTAACCTGTCTCAAAACTTGTTATAAAAGGAAATAAACAAATGTTCTTACAGTTTCTCCATAATAATATGTGACGACACGGTATATGTGGCTTTTCACTTTTCAGATTTGAAGAATTGAAGTCGAGGATACGGGATTATGGGTGAAGACTGAAGAGTGAAAGACATTATAATTGTTTACTTTTGTTTCGTTATGTATTAGTTATAAGGATTTATTAAAGACTTTTTGTTTCGTTATGTATTAGTTAAAAATATTATTAGGAACTCTCCTTAACATGTTCTTAACACTTAACAGGTCGTTAACATGTTCCCTTGTGTTTTTTTGGTATAAATTTAGTATTTTTGTGACTAACAATCAGTCTTTAAAGCCTTTCATCGGAGACTAATCAGTTTTTAAATCCTATTATTAGAGACTGATTTGGTACGGTAATCTACAAAACAACGAAACGTATTAGGGACTATAAACAATGTTTATGGACTAATTTTCAGTCCCTAAATCCATGTGTTAGTAACTGATCAAACATGGTATTGGCGACTGACTTTTCAGTCGTCGATAATATGCATTGGGGACTGAAATAACATGATACCAACCCATAGAAATAAGGACTGACTTTTTTATTTTGGTGACTGATCTCTGGTCCTCGTTGGTTCGATACAACAAGGACTGAATTTCAGTTGATAACGTCACTTTCCGTAACTAAGCTTCTATCACTGATTAGTGACTAGCAAAATCAGTCCTTGATAGACCATCCGTAACTGATCATGGTGTATCGGAGACTGATTTTTCAGTCTCTGAAAGCCTTTTTTTTGTAGTGTCTTAATGATGTTACCACTGTCCTGTGCTACTGCTAAGCTAGATACAGTAGTGGCAGCCCTTGCCAACATGTCACTCTCCCCCCCCAGTGACATCCTCATCTGCAACAGTTGGTATAGAACCACTAGCCTGAGGTAGCTCAGTGTTCTTGGTGTTAGTCCTACGTTTATAGGTCTGTTGTTGTTGTTCTGTAGGTGTGTGATGGGTACCAGCTGGGATTGCTGAACCTTCACCCATTTGGGTTTGGGCTAGTGCCAACATTGTTGGAAACAAAGGTGTCACTCTCCCTGAAAAATCTTTTACAACCCTCCTCATATTAGCAAAAACCTTTTTGGTAAGGCAGGGAGTGGGATAAACATTTTTGTGACTTTTCTTTTTATTAAATTGGTTGTCCAAAAAGAGTTGCAAAAACCTTGGATATAGAAAATATTTAGCCGAAGAACTATCCAAGTTCTTAACCATACTATCAAAAATTAATTTTGAGAAATTAAATCTTTGAGTATTTTCAGCCAAACAAATTATAGCAGAAGCTAAATTACTGCTAAATTCATTCCATGCAGTGGTCTTTGGACTTAGACACACTAAGACAGTATGAATTAATGTTGGGTCATGAAAAACCCAAGAACACATTAAACGTGATTTGGACACAAATTAACTAAGTGTTAAACTTAAACCGAGAACAATTCAAGTCACTGAGAGAACAGCCTCTCAGTGAGTCATCTTCAGGATGCTTAAGGCGAATTCAAGAAGAAGGATTCACTTCTCAGGAAGGCGGTACTCCTTGAGAAGGACTTAAGCCAAAGAAGAAGATGACGGTTCAGTGAGTGTTGGACAAGAACTCACTGAACCCCAGTCTCCTCAACAAACAAAGTGATTGAAAGACTGAGGAACCATCGCCTGAAGAAAAGGTGGGAACAATAGGGAAAAGATCTGAGAAGCTAATAGTGTCAGCCCAACACTCTTCTCTTGTCAGATCCAACCTTCCCTATTGCGGCTAAAAGTAATGGAGTGTCAGCCAACAACTCCCAAAGTCTTATTAGCCCTTTCCTATTGGTTCTTGGAAATGACAATTACTATTTGTAATTGTCAGACACGCAACCTCAACAACTTGTATTATTTTTAATCACTTATACTTAGATTACTTGTGTATAAATAGATAAGATGGGAGAGAAGTTTAAGTGTGCTTTGTATATTGAAAGTCTTGAACTTTTACAAAGGAACTTCTCTCCTACAAAGAATATACAACTCACTGAGATAGCTCAGTGGGTTTATTGTTACCACTCAAGCAAAACTTGAGTTTCGATAGGAGACACCCCATACCATTGTCTATTCAATCCCAAGTGTTTGTTCCACAAAACACTTGGGTATAGATTCTTGGAATTATTTCTAATAAGAATTTAAATGTTGAAAAATATTGTTGTTTTTATATTCACGTTTTATAACTGTTAGAATTAATCTTAATCATTGTATTAGTCATAAACACAAATAGATTAACTTTCTAGTTAACTCTAATCGTGTAAAGGGACCAACAAGTGGTATCAGAGCCTCTGGTTTATAAAATCTTTTATACTAACCAAGAGTGCTCTAGGTTTTTAAAACCAAGTTCCTACTATGGTTGATATCAATGTACCCCAGCTAGTCGACAAAAAGGGTGGCAGCTACTCCGCTGTTGCACCCAGACTTGAAGCTGGGAAATTTAGCAAATGGAAGAAGCGTATGATTTGCTATCTTACTGGTATGGAACCTTACTACATCACCTGTATCAGGGATGGCCCATTTGTCCCAAAGACTGCCACAGGGCTAAACAAGCCTGAGGCCCAATGGACCATTGATGAGAGGAGGGTGGTCAATTAAGACCAACGCCTAAAAAGCATCCTTATATCATGTCTTCCTGATGATATAATGGAATCAGTCATCAACTGTCTAACAGCCAAGCAAACTTGGGATGACTTGGTAAACAGCTTTGAGGGTCCCTCAGATACCAAGGAAAATGGGGTCATGGACCTTAAACTTGAGTATAATACTTTCAGGGCAAAAGACTCTGAAAGTCTCTCACAGACCTACACCAGATACAAGACTTTGATAAATGGATTATCAAATGATGGTGTTGTACTGTCTAAACATGAGACAAATGTTGGCTTTGTCAACAGTCTCCCTGAGAAGTGGCTCAACTTCTCACAAGGCCTGAGGAATGCTAACCACATTCAGACCCTTGAACTCACTGAAATTTATGGGAAGTTTGTCTATGAAGACAACCTGATCTCAAGGAGATACCCTGACTCAAAAGCTCTTGAGTCCAAAAAGGCCTTAACCTCAACACCCATATCAACTGCTTTCTATTCTAATGGTGTTGTGCAGGATATTCAAGAGGATTCTGAAGAAGAAATTGATGAAAGGACTGGTGAGGAGTACCTGAACGACTTGAACTTGAAATTCCAAGAAAGGGCACTCCTTGCTAGTTCAAGACGTTTCATCAAAAGAAATCAGTCCAACTTTACAAAACCAAAAGCAAATGAGACCACTGAATGTTTTAAATGTGGTAAAAAGGGTCATTTTGCTAGGGACTGTTATTCTAAAACTATCTCAGAACCCTCTTACAAATTTTCAGGAACTAGCAAGTTTCAACCTAAAATGTTTCAGTCCACCCAACAATTCCAAAACAAGGGTCAAAAGGATTTTGAAACAAAATATAGGAATATCAAAGCTAAACTTGCACTTCTTGAAACTAACCCCATATTGCCTCAGGCTGCTCAAACATCTAAACCTATTCAGACAAAGAACAAGGTTTTAGTAGCTGAAGCATATGATTGGGATGATGAAGAGGTTTCCTCAGATGAGGAAATAAGAGTTAGTGCACTGATGGCACTTTCTGAAGAGGATTAGGTGGCTGTGGGAAAAGGCCATGCTAGAAATGGAGAGTGGGTCAACATCACCATGAAGAAGGTAAATACTTTACTTTCTATGGATGATGATTCTGATTGGCAGTCTTACATGAATTATATTTGTGTTGATTTAAAGTTTGTTGAGGAACAAATGCTTAACTTGTTTTCAAAATATAACAATATTGTGTCAGAATTGAACAAATGTAGAGATGAACCGCTTGTACTGAAGCAAGCCAAACTAGAAACAATAACTCTACAAATTCAGAACACTGAGATTTTGAAACAAAACCAAGCCCTTCAAACTAAACTTAACAAAGAAAAGGCTATCATTCAAAGCTGGACCAAGAAGAACCCCAAGGTTTTTGACACTGTGGGATTAATCTCTCAGAAAACCATTGGTATTGACCCTCTTATGGTTGATCCAATTGTGTGTCATAATGAAATAAACTTTGTTCCAGCTGGCATATCTTTTGAGCAAGAATTACTTCCCAAGTCAAATGACTGGATTGTCAGGGACAACCCAGTCAGTAAGTTACCAAACTTTGAGACTGGAAAGATCTTGCTTCCTGACTGGGTTGTCCCTGACAATCCAGTCATTTGACTCACTGAGTCTTTGAATGAGTCTGAATCAGAATCATACCCTCCACTTCCTCCACTAAATACCCTTCAGGGTGCTGCACCTAACTTAGGCCTCCCACCTATGGTCTTCTCACCACACTCTCCAAAGGAGAGATCAGGAATGGGAACAACCATCCCAAAGAGAGCAAACCTTGATGTCTCAGTAAATACTGATGACTCATCAACTTCAGTCCCTTCTGAAGTAACAACCCAAAGCCCTGACTCAAAATTTGATCAGTTGGCTGAAATGGTCAGGAAGCTGGGAGAGAAGATTGCATCTTCTGAGAAACACTCTCAATCCAAGAAGGAACAAAAACTAGCTTCCTCAAAGACCAAACCCAAACCCATAAAACCCCTGAAAAGATGTGAGCTATGCAACTATATAAATCATCTCGCTGATGATTGCTATAGAGTCCTTTATTGCATGATTTGCAAAAAGGAAGATCACAGGACCTCTGATCATAAACAATGCTCAGTCATGTCAAACTTTTCAGGACTTAAGGCTCAGTGCCTGAACTACCCTTCTGATTCTAAGCAGAAACAGAAGCAAAAGGCCAAGCCTTTTCCACCCTGCCCTTTGTGTGGATTCAATGACCATCACCCTGAGGATTGTCAATATGACAAACACTGTGAATCTAGTGGAAGTTCCACTTAGAAATCCTCAGGAAAAGAGAAGGTCATTCAGTCTAGAAGAGGAATGAAACAATCCTCTCAGACTACTGAGGCTACCCCTGCAACAAAATGCAAAACATGTGGTAGCTCAGTCCACTCAACCTCTGACCATGAATCAATTAATACTTTCATAAAGACCTACAATACCAAACCCTCCATGAAATGGAGTCCTAGAAGGAACTGACCCAGTTTACTATTTGTGCAGAAGCATGCCAGGGATCCTATTTGGCATCTAGACAGTGGATGTTCAAGGAGCATGACTGGTGTTAAGGAGTGTCTGCACAAATATGTGGAAGAACCAGGACCCAAAGTGACATTTGCTGATAATTCATCATGTCTCACTGAAGGTTATGGTTCAGTAAACTGCAATGGTATTGTCTTTACTAGGATAGCATATGTAAATGGTCTTAAGTATAATCTGATCAGTGTCAGTCAACTATGTGATGCAAAATACATAGTTCAGTTTAATGATAAGCAAGGAACCATCTTCAATGCAAATAAGGAAATTGTCCTCATTGCACCAAGAAGACAAGATGTTTATGTATTAGACATGTCCAGTCTAACTCAGGATGGAACTTGTCTCTTTGCTAAAGCCACTGATACACTCAACTGGCTTTGGCATAAAACACTCACCCACCTAAATTTTAAGAACATTAACAATCTTGTAAAACAAAACAAGGTCCTTGGCTTACCATCTCTTGTGTTTTCAAAGGATAAACCATGCTCAACTTGTGAAAAAGGTAAACATCACAGAGCATCCTTTAAAACCAAAACCAACTTTTCCATCAGGAACTGCCTACATCTTCTCCATATGGATCTATTTGGACCTATCAGTCCAAGGTCTATTAATCATGAGAAGTATACTCTGGTCATAGTGGATGAATACTCTAGATACACCTGGGTATTCTTCCTGATTAAAAAGAGTCAGGCAGCTGAAACAATCATGTCCTTTGTCAGGAACATTGAAAATCAAAATGGCATTGAGGTCAAACAGATTAGAACTGACAATGGGACAGAGTTCAAAAATTACGAACTTGAATGTTTCTGTGATGAGAAAGGTATTTCCCAAAAATTTTCCTCTCCATACACACCTGAACAAAATGGTGTTGCTGAAAGGAAAAACAGAACACTCATTGAAGCTGCTAGGACAATGCTGTGTGGATCAGTCCTTTCCAACCATTTTTGGACTGATGCAGTCAAAACTGCCTGTTATACACAAAACAGATCCATAATTGTCAAGAGACATGGGAAAACCCCATATGAGTTATTCAAAGGAAGAATCCCTGACATCAGCTACTTTCATGTCTTTGGGTGTCCTGTGTTTATTCATAATCACAAGGATCACCTAGGGAAATTTGATACAAAAGCTGATGATGGATACTTCCTGGGATACTCACTTGTCTCAAAAGCCTTCAGAGTGTTCAACACAAGGAGACAACAGACTGAGGAAACATTTCATGTTACCTTTGATGAGAGCACTGATGCAATCAGGTTCTCAACTGCCTCAGTAGAAGAGATAGGAATTGATAATTCTTCAAGATATCCTCTTGATGAATATCTGTCTGAAAACAATCCTTCTACTCAGTATTAAGATGATGTTAATCTCTCCTATTACATAATCCCTCACAACCTACCTAACCCAACCATCACTGAGTTTGTTGAGGCACATGCACACACTGATGATAGCAATCAGCCTGTTCAAAATACTCAAGAACCAAACAATCTCAGTGAGCTGGTAGACACTCAAGATCTAATCAATGATCATGTGTCTACTCCAGAACCAACCCCTCTACCCAATCAGGCCTCCACAAGTTCAAATCAGTATCCAGGACCTCAAGAAAGTTGGACTACGTCTCAGGACATTGAACTTGTCAATATTATTGGAGAGCCTACTGAAGGCATGCTTACTAGGAGCATGGCTGCTAGTCTAAGAGCAGCCTCATCCAATGAATGCCTATTTGTGGACTTCATTTCCACAATTGAACCCAAAAGTGTTAAAGAAGCACTTAAACATCCAATTTGGGTTCCGGCCATGCATGATGAACTGGAACAATTTGACAGAAACAAGGTAATGTCCTTGGTCAAATGTCCTGAGAATGTCTCAGTCATTGGCATGAAATGGGTATTCAAAAACAAAACTGATGAAAATGGCATAGTCATTAAAAACAAAGCTAGACTTGTAGCCAAAGGCTATAATCAACAAGAAGGCATTGACTATGAGGAAACATTTGCACCAGTAGCAAGGATGGAAGCCATCAGGATCTTCCTTGCTTTTGCTACAGACATGAACTTTAAGGTGTACCAAATGGATGTTAAAAGTGCATTCTTAAATGGTTCACTGAAAGAAGAGGTTTATGTTGAGCAACCTCCTGGATTTGAAAGCCATGAGTCTCCTAATCATGTCTGTAAGCTTAACAAAGCCCTTTATTGACTGAAGCAAGCTCCCAGGGCATGGTATGAGACTCTCTCAGCCTTCTTAATCCAAAACAAATTTGTCAGAGGCAAGATAGACAACACATTGTTTATCTATAAGACAAATAATGATGTCATACTAGTACAAGTGTATGTTGATGACATCATCTTTGGCTCAACAAGTTTCAAACATTGCAAACAATTTGAAAAACTAATGGCAAAGAAGTTTGAAATGAGCATGATGGGAGAACTGACATACTTCCTTGGTCTACAGATCAAGCAGACTGATAGAGGAACCACTATCAGTCAATAGAAGTATGTAAAGAATCTACTGAAGAAGTATGATCTCAGTGACTGTGCCTCAGTCAAAACTCCCATGGTCCCCCCAAAAAACCTTGGTCCTGATCTAACTGGTAAACCAGTAAATTAAACTCTCTTTAGAGGAATGATAGGATCACTGATGTATCTACTTGCATCAAGGCCTGATATCCAATTCTCAGTATGTCTATGTGCCAGATATCAATCTGACCCAAGAGAATCTCATGTCACTGCTGTGAAAAGGATATTCAGGTACCTGAAGGGCACTCCTAACCTTGGATTATACTATCCAAAGTGCTCAGGACTTGATATCAAAGGATACTCAGACTCTGACTATGTTGGATGCAACATGGACAGAAAAAGCACCTCAGGCTCTTGCCAAATTCTTGGTGGGAAACTAGTCTGTTGGAGTGCTAAGAAGCAACAATCAGTTGCCTTGTCCTCAGCTGAGGCTGAATATGTTGCAGCAGCTAGTTGTTGTGCAAATGTACTCTGGATGAAAAGTCAACTCAGTGACTATGGAATTCAGTACAAGATGGTACCCATCTTTTGTGATAACACAAGTGCAATTGCAATCTCAAACAACCCTGTTCTTCATCAGAGAACAAAACACATTGATATCAGATATCATTTCATCAGGGACCATGTCATGAATGGCGACATTGAATTACACTTCATCCCTACTGAATATCAGTTAGCTGATATCTTCACCAAACCTTTGGATGAACCAACTTTCACAAGGTTGAAAGCTGAATTAGGAATGTTGGATATAGAAAATCAGTCCACTGATTGAAATCCTTCCAACTGAAGTGTAAATTCTTAAAACCTCAGGTCCCTGACTCAATGTGTAAATCAGTGAAAATCATCTCACTGAATCCTCAACCTCAGGAACTAAACCAAAGTTCCTGAAATCCTGAGGGTTCAGGAACTAAACCCAAGTTCCTGAATCCTTGTCTCTCAGGAATCATTCCTTATTCCTGAATCATCAGTGACTAATCCCAAGTCCCTGAAAACAATCACTGAATGAATAGTCATTCAGGGCCCTGAAAAGGACATTAAATACTGACTTAAATGCTCTAAGTATCTAGTTAGTAAATGTCCGAGGTTGGTAACTGAACTCATATTTAATTCAAGAATATTTGTTCTTTTTGCCTGTCTGGCTTCCACCTCTGGGCCACCACATTCCCACTTGGCATTAAATGCCTCTCCAATCACATTGCAAATATGTGATGACTCATCTCTGCAAGTTGCACTTTTGCAGAACTGCTCAACTGTTCACTTCGACTGTTGCGCCAAACCAGGAAAGTGGAGTGTTGGCATTAAATGCGGATCCCAAAACATTATTCAAAACAATTTCCATTAATTCTTTTTGAATAAACTAAGATCGCTCAAATGTCTAAAACACCCCCATCTCCACTATCCTATAAATACCCATCCAAAAGAATTCACACACACGTTTTGGAAAATTATAAGCAAACTCTGCCCTTTTTCTCTCTCAAAACAAATTGTGTGTGTGTTCTTAGCATTTAGAAACATCCGACCATTTTTTTCGACCTAAACCAGATCATAAAATGGCTTCCTCTAATGCTGTAACCATCGCCCCCAATGTGAGCTTCACAATGGAGGGGGTGGACCTGACCAAAAACAATGTGGTTGGAAATTTCCACTATCCCCAGCAATATGGGGGTTACAAGGAGGTAGTTAAGTATTTACAAAACTGCTTCCTTGCCACAGCTTTTACAACCACCCCAGAAGTCATTTATAATGACTATCTCAGGGAGTTTTGGTGTACCGCAATGGCTACTAGCCCTAAGGACACCAAAGAGTCGATCATCACTTTCACTGTGATGAATGGGACTAAGACTCTCTCCTTCAACTACAAGACCTTCATCATGGCCACAGGTCTTAACTTTGTTGAGAACTTTGAGGCAAACCCTACTGATCAGGAAATAAAAGCTGAAATGCTTTTCCTAGGGCCTCATGATGTTAGGCGTCCTACTGAGTCCCCTGAAGCCTTGCTGGCAAAGGCTCCAATAGTGAAGACATGGTTTCACCCTGTCTGGAGACTTATGATGACATTCGTCATTCAGGTACTCGGAGGAAACAAATCCTCCACAGTGCAATTGAACTCATCACAACAATTGATGATGTTCAGTCTCTTGGAGGGTAGAAAAATTGACATCGGAGGAATAATCTTCCGTGACCTCATGTCAAAGCTCTCAGGGAAACATAGGCAAAGACACATGTCTTACCCTAGGTTCATTTCCTGTGTGCTTCAAGACCTCCTTGGTTCTGACTACTTAAGGTCTGACGTAGAAGGTACAAAACCTGACGTCTTGCATAAGACCAACTTTGGTAGTGTCATTACTGAGGTACAACCAGTCGCCCTGACCACCTACATGTTAATGGTGATTTAGGGTGAAAATGTATGCTCACCTGTTCCTTCACCAACCAAGAAGGTGAAGAAGACCAAAGGAAAAGGGGGACAGTCCAGTAAGGTGGTTAGACCTAAACCACTCGTCACTGAGACTGTTGCCTCAGGAACTAAGAAAGTTGTTGTGACCTTGACCTCTAAGACTCCCAGTAAAGAGACCACATTGGCCACAAAACAACCGCCAACGGAGGGTGCTGGGCAATCATCCTCAGTATCCTCGGGCACACCCTTTCCGAATGTCCCTACTGACAAAAACAAGTCAGGTGGGTCAGGAGCATCCACCCACTCACATCCCAGTGAAGGCACTGATAAATCACAATCAGAGCCTGAGGGAGTTCAGGGTTCTATATCCTCAGTGGAGCAGTACTACTCCACTGAGAAGGGGACCCTTACCCACTCACATCCTGCTAACGTCCCTGAGCAATCACACTCAGGGTCTCAGGGAGTTCAGGACTCTAAATCCCCAAAAGGACAACACAATCCTGATGGGAAGGGAGGCCATCAACAATCACCAATAGTACCTAGTGATTCTACTGGAAAACACCCGTCAGTAGAGGAAGGTGCTCAGGGGGACAAAGACTCAGGGGGAAACAAACCACCCGCTGATACGGAACCCATCACCCCCTTAGGCGGTCCAAGTCACTTGGGAACTGATCCTAACAGTCAGGCTGGGCAAACCACCCCAGTTATTATGACTAGTCAGGCTGGTGAAACCCCATCAGTTATTATGGCTAAAGGATCAGGACCTGGCCACAACAAAAGTGAGCCCTCTTTTGAGGGGGAGCTGGATTCCCTGAAGGCTCCTTCTCTGGCTGACTATGAAAAACTGTTGGCTGATGAGTCAGAGGAGGAGACGACTTTCGATTTTAGTGAGGATGAACCACTTCCTGATGTTGAGGAGGAAATGGAGGGTCCAAGCAACTCTCCTCCGCAGTCTGAGCAACAACTATCTTCTCCTCATCCTGAGGAACAACAACCCAGTTCACCATCATCTTCATCATCATCTTCATTAGGTACCTCAGCCACCCCTGAATGGTTAATCAAGTATGATAATGTTCATCCGCCTTCTGAAAGAAGTATGGCCAAAGTCCTTCGCCAAGCCAACGAAGGTCTTTACAATGCTCTTACTGATGAACTAACTGATCAGCATACTGAAGCGGCAGCCTCCTATGATGACTTCAGGGCCTCAGTGGAAGAATCTCAGGACAAGATTCTTCAGGCTTCCAGGCTCGCTGACAAACAACTTGGCGATTTAACCAAAACCTTTGATGAGGCAGCCACTGGTCAGCATCAGGAACTTGCAAACCTCCTCAAGGCCGTTGAATCAGTACAAGAACAACTTTCTGATGATCCCACACTGATTAAATCAATGAAAGACCATATGGCCACTCAGACGACTGCCTCCAACAACCTAACTGAGCTTCTGAAGCTCTTTCAGGGGGGAGATCTCAAAGGTCTCAGGGATAACCAGGATTCCATTCTTCAGGCTGCTATGGAATCAAAGGGGCACCTCAACAAGCTTTCCTCAGCCATTGATCAGCTCTCACAAACACATAATGAGCTGATCAACCACTACACCAACCGTGTTACTGAACTCTCCACCACCCAACAAGTCATGGCTACCGAACTCAGTGCCGTGAAGAATGATGCTTCTGAGACAAAGTCCATGGTCTCTGATATCCTATCAATTCTTCAGACCTCTCATGTGCCACCACCTCCTCAGTCAGCAGGTCTTTCCACTAAAGTTCCTACACCTGCTGAGGGGGAGAAAAATGATGAAATCCCTGATCCTTTGATGTGCCCGGTTCGGTGCAAGTTTTAAATGTATAAGGGGGTGAATTACCGAATCTAATGACAACACATACGAGCAAGTATACTCGTCCGTTGTAGCAAGATTTTGATGGTAAGTCGGGATCGTTCGCAGGGATTTGTGTAGTGAATCGAATTGTAAGTTAAAAGCAACTTTCTCAAACAAGTAGTAATGATATTATGAAAATTCAAATGATTAAAAACTACACTTGCTTAGACTAGTGTACTACAATTGACTAATATGATTGTGATAACTTTGGATAAAATGTTGGTTGTGATAATTAGTTTTGGCACTAATCTATTGTTTCTACAAATTAAACCTTCGTCAAGATCTTGGTTTATAAAAACAAGCATTACGTTTAATCAATCAATTCAAGATCAATTCAAGGTTCATGAGTTGGTGTTCCTCAAACACAAAAACAATCTTTTGTTTTATCAAACAAGCTTAGGAAATGGTCAATACAAAATGTAACCGATTCTAGACAAAAGGTCACAATTGAAAATAAACTATTAATCTCTCGACCTTTAAATTGGTTTACAATCAATCCGTTTTGATAGACAAAAGCATTTTCATTACAATCACAATCAAGTTCCTTTGTTTAATCAAGAATAGTGGAAGACAACAATCATTCATAGACAAATGATTATAACTAGTGGAATAACAATAGTTCTTTCGACCCTTAAGATTACTAGCACTAGTTAAACTTGATTACCCAAATGTCACTATGAAACTTTATCACAATTGGTTCTTAGAATCAACTTCAAATTGGATTAAAACATGTTATCACAATCATATGCCAATCAATAAATAATACACATCATCTAAGCAAGTGCACAAAGGCACTAGCCGCTCATAGCAAACATAAATGCAAACTCAATACTTTGAACATTAGAAACCATGACTGAAAGTCTTACAATGATTGGAAATAAGATTACAAGTGAAAGACAATGATTCCACAAGCAATGGAAATGGTGTATTCGACTTTCTTCCTTCTCCTAGACCTAAGGACGAATTTTCTGAGTATTTTCTATGAATGGTTCTCTCCTCTAGCATACAAGCACTCTCTCTTTCTAGAGATTGATTGGTATATATAAATACCCAACAAATGGTTCAATAAATTGCTCTAACCAAGGGTCTAAGTGCATAAATGCTTCTCTTGCTCTCCAAGTAGTATTGAATAGGTTAGAATACTGAAAAGAAGGACCTAGAACCGGATTTGTAAAGTCACAATCCTTAATAAAGAAGTTTTGGGTCAACAGCAACCTCCAACCGATCGGATAGAATGGTCTACCGATCGGTTGGTCTTCACGGTAATTCCCAATTCTCCTCATCCGATTCTGGTGGACCTTTTTCTTGGACTTTTCCGTATGACTTGTTTCTCGGTCGTAGCTCTTGATTCTTTGATCTTTCCCTTCATCCTTAAGCTTATTAACTCGACTACTTGGACTTTAACTCATTGAAATACCTTACGGTGCAGAACTTGACACAAGACTCACATGCAATCATAAATATTTCCTTCTTCCTCATTTTTGCATCTTTTCCATCCATTTTCCTGTCTTTGGCTACAAATGCTTTGCAAACACACTTTGGTACGATTTAGTAACAAAAGCATATAAATATAACCACAAAACATATATAAAACTACCAATAACGCTACTAAAAACATGTTAGATTTAAGCGTTATCAAATCCCCCACACTTGAACTTTGCTTGCCCTCAAGCAAATCTAGAAATAAAAACAATTACCCACATGGTATACACAAATGATTAGGAAAATGTGATGCAAATCTATCAAGCACGAGTACAAGCTAGATTCATCGTTTTAAGCTTTTATGGTTGAATCATCGAGATGTTTGACAATACCCAAATGATTTTCTTGCATGATACACATTAGTAAACACCTCACGAAAGGAAAATGAAATATAATTCACTCAAACACTCATTTGTATGATTGGTGGAGTATATAAAAGGAATGACACTCATTTGCTCAGTCATGATCTAAATATTACCATAGGCTTGTACAAGAAACAAAACTACACCGAAATGGTGTGAGCGCCAAGTATACATATCAAAGAGGGCTTTTATTCGGATTTAAGGCTTAAGGGTAATAATGGACTAATGCGCCACTATCTCATGCAAAACATAATAGCTCGCTAACAATGAATTCTTGCATTACCAAATAACGGATGGTCACTAGATTGTACCTTGGTTCGCTAACGACGTTACTTGCATAACGGATGGTTGCCAAAATACGCCCTAGATCGCTAACAACGTTAGTCAATTCCTCAAGAAATTGGATGGTCACTACATGTCCATACACTTAATAATTTCACAAAGTCAAAAAGGGTAGGATAAGGCATGGGATATATTTATGAAATTGGTTGAAAATAAAAACAAAATTTAGTCAAAGTCTATGAACCAAATGTTACTAGCTATTACAAACCACTATCATGCCATTTTGCGAAAAACTCCATACTTCCTTTATTCATACTTGTTTCACTAGCCCATTGGCTTATTCTTGTCACCTTATAGTTGCGATGACTCTCTCTCTTTTTTTTTTTTTTTTTTTTTTTTTTTTTTTTTTTTTTTTTTGTACTTGTCATCTTATAGTCGCGATGACCTTACTTGGATAACAACTTTCGGAGCTTGCGCTTTCTTTGAACTTTCATGATTTCCACATAACATCCATCTTGTCAAATAGCTAGCAACCAACCAAGACTTGACTATGGATAAGGCTAGGCTAAAAAGGTGTAAAATCTTTTTGAATTTTTTTGGATTGTATCAAAAGAAAAGATAGGCTCGGCGAGTGTAACTAGGGGTATCTAGCATTAAAGACAAATGCTAACAAATGGGTCCATATGAGTGGTTAACTAGCCAATGTAGCTAGCTAATATAGCATTATATGAAAATGGAAGGCCATTTGGGTTAAATCCTAAGGTTGCCTCTTATCACGCATATACACTTATATCACAAATGAAATGTGATCTCACAACGGTCTCGTAATGATTTACAAGTACAAGTTCTAGAATAAATAAAATCACCGGCACACTCATAGCAAAAGATCTAAGCATAAAAGATGTATGCTATATATAGAACAGGCTCAAATCCTCACAATTTAGTAGAAAGGGCTATAATCTGTGCTAGCTAATGTTATCGATCCCAGAATGGATTGCAATATTAATTGGGACACATCTCAAATTTTCAAAATCACAGAATTTTACCAGCGGATAAATCCAGTTATTCTAGTATATGATCTTTAAAATGACAAAAGACTAGATTACAAGGGCAAACAAAATTTAAAATTCAGCTCGAAACTTACAATCTATTCTTATTTTCCTATTCACCCCCCCCCCCCACACTTAAGTTAAGCATTGTCCTCAATGTGATAAACGACAAAGAATGAAATAGGGAAATAAGAGAATAAACCGTATTTTCTGCTCAAGAGGAATCTTGATCCTAGCGTCCAAGCTTCGAAATCATTACCTGCAGTAATCTAAAAAACAAAAGAAACACAAATACGAAATATTTCTTCGCTTTATTCAAAAGGACAGTGATACACCCCCACACTTAAGTTTAACTAAGCGATTTAGAAAAACTTTGGGGTTTAATCACTAGAAAATAAAAATGAAAATAAAAATAGCAAACACACGGGTTGCCTCCCGAGAAGCACTTGTTTTATTAACGAGTCATCAGCCAGACTCGAACTTCTCTCTCTTCATGTTGGTGCAATTTCTGGCTTCTTCTTTGAGAATTTTGGAACGTACAGCACATTTCCAATCACTATTCCTTCTCCAGTTTCATCTATGTATTCCAACTTAACTTTCTCCCACGGTCTTGGAAGAACATCATAGATATAACCGGTGTCTTCGGCCCACGGAGTGTTATTCTTAAAATCGGCCGGGAAGGGTGTCATAAATGTTATGGCTTCATATTCCGATTCAGGCGGAATCTCTTGAATAGAAACTTCATTCAATTGCTCCTTGTCATAGTACAACTTAATTCGGTGCCCATTAACAATGAAACTTCCACCATGTTTGTCATGCAATTCAACATATCTCGATGGAAATCCATGTTTCACTGTATACGGTCCGAACCATTTCGGTTTCAGCTTGGGAGCTTTGAACTTATACTTCATGTTAAAAAGCAGAACTTTGTCTCCATCTTTGAATTCTTTTCTGATTCTTAGCTTTCTGTCATGATAAGCTTTTGTTCTTGCTTTGTAAAGTTTGGAGTTCTCATAAGCTTGTAGTCTAAGCTCATCGAGTTCATGCAATTGCAAAAATCTCTTTTCTCCAGCTACTTTGAGGTCTGGGTTACAGCTTCTTAGTGCCCAGTAAGCGCGATGTTTGATTTCGAACGGCAAATGACAAGTTTTTCCATACAACAATCTGTATGGTGTTGTACCAATTGGTGTTTTGTAAGCTGTGCGAAATGCCCACGGAGCATCATCTAGTTTTCTCGACCAAACGGCGGGATTGTCTTTAACCGTTTTTTCGAGTATCCTTTTTAAAGCTCTGTTGGTATTTTTGACTTGACCACTGCTCTGTGGGTGATAAGCTGTAGCGAAACGATGATGAACTCCGTATCGCTTCATAATTTTCTCCATTTGTTTGTTACAGAAATGGGTTCCACGATCACTTATCAAAGCTTTAGGAATTCCATAACGAGCGAAAAGCTTTTTGAGAAAATTGACTACTACTCGGGCGTCATTTTTGGGTAAGGCTTCGGCTTCAGCCCATTTGGAAACGTAATCAATAGCAACGAGAATGTATTCGAATTTGTGTGATTTAGGAAACGGTCCCATGAAATCAATTCCCCAAATATCGAATAATTCACAGACTTGAATGCTCTTTTGTGGCATTTCATCTCTTCGAGAAAGACTACCGGATTTTTGGCAAGCATCACAATTCTTAACAAGAGTATGGGCTTCTTTAAAAATAGTCGGCCAATAGAATCCAGCATCAAAGACTTTTTTAGCGGTGGTAGAAGGACCATAGTGTCCCCCAGTTGGGCCATGATGACATTCATCGAGAATTCTTCTCGTTTCAGAACCATAAACACATCTTCTAATCATCCCATCAGGACACATTTTGAAAAGATAGGGTTCTTCCCAATAATAATGTTTAAGATCCGAAAAGAATTTACTTCGTTGGGCATGAGTTAATCCTTTCTTTAGAATTCCTCCAACGAGATAATTTGCATAATCGACAAACCATGGAATTTCGTTGTCATCAATTGTATCAACAGTCATGAGTGTTTCATCCGGAAAATAATCGTCAATCTCATCTTCCCTTTTAACTCTTCCAGATTTGGATTTTCTAAACGAGATAGATGATCAGCAGCTAGATTTTCTGCTCCTTTCTTATCTTTGATTTCGATATCGAATTCTTGGAGTAGTAAAATCCATCGGATGAGACGCAGTTTGGCATCTTGTTTCGCAAACAGATATTTTAACGCTGAATGATCGGTGAACACGATTGTTTTCGAAAGTACAAGGTATGATCTGAATTTATCGAAAGCGAAAACAACGGCTAACAATTCTTTCTCTGTAACTGTATAATTCTGTTGAGCATTGTTGAGTGTTTTGCTGGCAAAATATATAGGACGAAAATGTTTCTCTTCTCTTTGTCCTAACACAGCTCCAACAGCAAAATCGCTTGCATCGCACATAAGCTCGAATGGTAGTGACCAATCAGGGGAAACCATAATGGGTGCACTAGTCAGTTGTGTTTTCAATGCTTCGAATGCTTTCATGCAGTCTGCATTAAAATCAAAAACAGAATCTTTTTCAAGAAGTTTCGTCATTGGACGAGATATTTTGGAAAAATCCTTAATGAAACGATGGTAAAAACCTGCATGTCCTAGGAAACTTCTAACGGATTTAACGTTAGTTCGGGGTGGTAATTTGGTTATGACATCGATCTTTGCTTTGTCAACCTCCATTCCTGCGCTGGAAATTTTGTGTCCTAACACAATTCCTTCAGTTACCATGAAATGACATTTCTCCCAGTTGAGAACAAGATGTGCAGCTTTACATCTTTCAAGTATTTTATCAAGGTTAGAAAGGCAAGCTTCGAATGAGCTTCCGAAAACTGAAAAGTCATCCATGAAAACTTCCATAGACGTTTCAAGCATATCTTGGAATATAGCAATCATACATCTTTGAAAAGTCGCGGGAGCATTACATAATCCAAAAGGCATACGCCTGTAAGCGTAAGTTCCAAAGGGACATGTGAATGTAGTCTTTTCTTGATCAGCCGGATCAATAGGAGTTTGAAAATATCCTGAAAAACCATCGAGAAAACAAAAGTATTTGTTTCCTGCTAATCTCTCAAGCATTTGATCCATGAAAGGAAAAGGAAAATGATCTTTTCTGGTGGCTTTGTTTAATTTTCTGTAATCAATACATACTCGCCATCCGGTGACAGTTCTAGTAGGAACTAATTTGTTTCGTTTGTTGGTCACAATAGTCATTCCTCCTTTTTTCGGAACACAGTGAACAGGACTCACCCAAGGACTATCCTCGATGGGGTAAATTATACCGGCATTAAGAAGTTTGATGATTTCTTTTTTAACATATTCTTTCATGTTGGGGTTGAGTCGACGTTGTCTTTCTACAACTGGTTTGGCATCTTCTTCGAAATTGATTTTGTGTTTGCAAAAATCAGGACTGATTCCTGGGATGTCAGAAGTTTTCCACGCAAAAGCTTCTTTATGCTTCTTAAGAACTGAGATCAGACATTCTTTCTCATAATCATTGAGCAACGAAGATATGACTACTGGAAGGAGTGAGTTGTCTTCCAAGTAAGCATATTCAAGATCTTTGGGAAGTGGTTTCAACTCAAGATCAGTCGGTGGTTCTTGAAGTGATGTTTTGATCCTTATTTGATCATTAAAACTGATTTCCTCAAAATCTTCTTCTATTATCTCTCCTTCTTCAACTTCTTCTTCTTCATCATCAATCTTTACTTCCATAAAATCAGCGAATTCTTTATCAAAAGTTGTTTCACTAATCTTCTCTGAAATAATCATGTATGGATCAGAATCTTCAAGTAATGCATCCAATTCTTCCTCAGTGACTTCATCGATTATATCAATGTTAAAGCAAGTGTCATCACTGGAATGTGGATATTGCATTGCTTTATCGATTAAAAAGGTGATTCTATCTTCTCCAACTCCAAGATTGAGTTCTTTTCCTTTTACTTTGATGATCGCATCAGCGGTGTTTAGAAAAGGTCTTCCTAAAATAAGGGGTACTCTACTGTCTTCCTCCATTTCTAAAATCACAAAATCCACGGGAAAAATGAATTTACCTACTTGGACAAGCATATTCTCAGCAATACCAACAGGATATTGGTAAGTATGATTAGCTAGTCGGATACTCATCCTTGTGGGTTTCAAGGTGTTGATGGAAAGTTTTGTATACAGCGAATAGGGCATCAAATTGATACTCGCACCTAAGTCGGCTAAAGCATCGCATGTGATGTTGTTTCCTAATATGCATGGAATCAGAAAACTTCCGGGGTCTCCGAGTTTTTGTGGAATTTTGTTTTGAACAATAGCTGAACATTCTTCATTGAGAAAGGTAGCGGATATTTGCTCCAACTTGTTCTTGTTGTTAAGAAGTTCTTTCAAAAATTTCCCGTAATTGGGCATTCCGGCTAAAACATCAATGAGAGGTACATTGAGTCTAACTTCTTTGATTATTTCAACAAACTTCTTATAACGTTCCTCCATTCTTTCTTTCTTAAGGCTCTGAGGATATGGAATTTTTGGAGTGTATACCTTAACTGGTGGTTTGGGTTTGGGTTTGGGTTTGGGTGGTATTTTTGGTGTATTTTCCTTCTTGGATTCTTCATCTTCATCCTCACTATCGTAATTGATAGTTGTGGTGTTGTTTGGGTTGGGTGGTGGATCATAAGAAAGGCCACTTCTTGTGAATACAGCATTGATATGCTCATTTCTGGTTTGTAGTGGACGATAAGTCTTATCGTTCGATGATGATGATGGTTTTGGGTTGGTTTGGGTGTTACTAGGCAACGAACCTGATGGTTGGGAAGAAATTTGATCTGCAAGTCTACCGAATTTGTTTTCAAGATCTTGGATAGACGCTTGATGATTTTTCTGACCTTGCTCAACTTTGGTCTTGAGATTGAAGAATTGATTCTTGACGAACTCGTTGGTTGATTTTTGAGCTGTGACGAATTCTCTCATCATTTTTTCAAAATTTGTTTCTTCAGATTTCTTGTCGGAATTTTGTGAAGTTTGGTTCTCTACTTTTGGTTGGGACTCATGGTTGTTATCCCTTTGTCGGCGATCTTGCCAACTAGCAGAGTTTCGTCCGTAATAATTTCCATGATATCCGCCTCCACGGTATCCTCCTTGGATGTAATTAGCTTCTCCTTCTTTTGGTTGATCCATAGGTTGATCATCGCATTCTGATGATGGGTGGTTACCTCCACAGTTGTTACAACCATCTCACATTTCTTTCATCTCTCCTCTAAGATCTTTGTATTGCGAGTCGATTTTGGAAACCAAGGTTTCCATTTTCTCCATGAGTTTAGATGAATTAGAACTTTCGGCAAAGGCAACGGTTTTTCTTAAGGGTTTTGTCTTGGCATCTTTTGACCAGTCGAGTTTGAGAAGAACTCGGTCTTCAAGCAATTGGTATGCCTGGTTAGGAGTCTTATAAAGAAATATTCCTCGAGCATCGAGAATTCCTTGAGATGTTTCATCAAGTCCATGGTAAAAGATTTGGATAATGGTCCCTCGTCCTAAACCATGTCCATGACAACTTCGAAGTAGATCTTTCATACGAAGCCAGGCTTCGACGAGTGATTCATTATGGTTTTGTGTGAAAGAACAAATTTCTCCCATGAGTCGATCAAACATTGCAGGTGGAAAGAATCGGCTTACAAAAGCTTGCCTCATCTCCTCCCAAGTAGTGATGATTCCTGGTGTTAATTCGTTATACCACACTTTTGCATCTCCAGCAAGTGATGACGGGAAAAGTTTGAGTTTAATGGCATCCACATTTGTATCACCGTATCGGAACATGCCACAAATTTCAATGAATTCGGCAACGTGTTTGTGAGGATCGGCCCTCGAACGGCCATCGAATTGACGGTCTTTGATCATAGAAAGATGGTGACCTTTCACGGTGAAATTGTCACCTAAGTTGACAGCAACAATAGCAGCTCCAGGAGTGGGTGCTACGGCTCAGTTTGCTTCCCACATGGGTTGATCGTCAGCCATGGGAAAAGGTTGATCAGTAAATGGGTTATAAATGACTTTGGCTTCAAAAAGGTTATCAAAAGTTGGGTTTGGTACTCTTGGCACACGATTGGCTAATGGAACAAAGGGTATTCTTCTTCTTCTTCTTCTAGATCTTGTTCGAATCAAACTTTCGGGATCGAAAAGTGGTGGAATTGGTTCTACTCCGGTTGATCGAGTGTTCATACAATTCCCAAGAGAATCGAGGCAATGTCTAAACAAACGAGTGAAGAATGAAAACAATTTGAAAAGATCAGAATCGTCCAACCGATCGGATAGAATGGTCTACCGATAGGATGGATCTCTCGGTAAATTTGGTTTAAAAGATCTGGTCGGATGGAAGTGTCCGCCGATCGGATGGTTCTCTCGGTAAATGAAAATTTTGGAAAACCGATCGGATGGATGAACAACCGATCAGATGGGCAGCTCGGTAAGACTTTTTTTTTTTTGTTTTTTTTTTACGAAAAACTAGCTATGTGAGAAATGGACTAAAACGTACAGAAACACGATCAAAATCCCCGGCAACGGCGCCAAAAACTTGATGTGCCCGGTTCGGTGCAAGTTTTAAATGTATAAGGGGGTGAATTACCGAATCTAATGACAACACATACGAGCAAGTATACTCGTCCGTTGTAGCAAGATTTTGATGGTAAGTCGGGATCGTTCGCAGGGATTTGTGTAGTGAATCGAATTGTAAGTTAAAAGCAACTTTCTCAAACAAGTAGTAATGATATTATGAAAATTCAAATGATTAAAAACTACACTTGCTTAGACTAGTGTACTACAATTGACTAATATGATTGTGATAACTTTGGATAACATGTTGGATGTGATAATTAGTTTTGGCACTAATCTATTGTTTCTACAAATTAAACCTTCGTCAAGATCTTGGTTTATAAAAACAAGCATTACGTTTAACCAATCAATTCAAGATCAATTCAAGGTTCATGAGTTGGTGTTCCTCAAACACAAAAACAATCTTTTGTTTTATCAAACAAGCTTAGGAAATTGTCAATACAAAAGGTAACCGATTATAGACAAAAGGTCACAATTGAAAGTAAACTATTAATCTCTCGACCTTTAAATTGGTTTACAATCAATCCGTTTTGATAGACAAAAGCATTTTCATTACAATCACAATCAAGTTCCTTTGTTTAATCAAGAATAGTGGAAGACAACAATCATTCATAGACAAATGATTATAACTAGTGGAATAACAATAGTTCTTTCGACCGTTAAGATTACTAGCACTAGTTAAACTTGATTACCCAAATGTCACTATGAAACTTTATCACAATTGGTTCTTAGAATCAACTTCAAATTGGATTAAAACATGTTATCACAATCATATGCCAATCAATAAATAATACACATCATCTAAGCAAGTGCACAAAGGCACTAGCCGCTAATAGCAAACATAAATGCAAACTCAATACTTTGAACATTAGAAACCATGATTGAAAGTCTTACAATGATTAGAAATAAGATTACAAGTGAAAGACAATGATTCCACAAGCAATGGAAATGGTGTATTCGACTTCTTCCTTCTCCTAGACCTAAGGACGAATTTTCTGAGTATTTTATATGAGTGGTTCTCTCCTCTAGCATACAAGCACCTTCTCTTTCTAGAGATTGATTGGTATATATAAATACCCAACAAATGGTTCAATAAATTGCTCTAACCAAGGGTCTAAGTACATAAATGCTTCTCTTGTTCTCCAAGTAGTATTAAATAGGTTAGAATACTGAAAAGGACCTAGAACCGGATTTGTAAAGTCACAATCCTTAATAAAGAAGTTTTGGGTCAACAGCAACCTCCAACCGATTGGATAGAATGGTCTACCGATCGGTTGGTCTTCACGGTAATTCCCAATTCTCCTCATCCGATTCGGTTGCGGGCGACCGATCGGATGGCTACTGCTGGTGGACCTTTTTCTTGGACTTTTCCGTATGACTTGTTTCTCGGTCGTAGCTCTTGATTCTTTGATCTTTCCCTTCATCCTTAAGCTTATTAACTCGACTACTTGGACTTTAACTTATTGAAATACCTTACGGTGCAGAACTTGACACAAGACTCACATGCAATCATAAATATTTCCTTCTTCCTCATTTTTGCATCTTTTCCATCCATTTTCCTGTCTTTGGCTACAAATGCTTTGCAAACACACTTTGGTACGATTTAGTAACAAAAGCATATAAATATAACCACAAAACGTATATAAAACTACCAATAACGCTACTAAAAACATGTTAGATTTAAGCGTTATCATCCTTCCTCTGCCTTGGTAACTGTTCCAATTCCTGATGCATCCACCAGTCAACCTCCTCGCACTGACAAAGGGAAGGATATTATGACTGAAACCTCTTCTCCTGAACCACACTTAGTCCAGGCTTCAAACATAAGACAGCCAGATCCTGAAGCACCGTCTTTTGTTGACTTAGAAGATGGGAGAAGAGTCTATGGGACTCAGGAGGAACTTGCTAAGATCTTAGATGAGGAAGATCGCAGGAAAGCCCATGACCTCACCACATCTACCATCTATGAGGTTGCCAAGGAAGAAATAAAGGAGTCTGAGAAAGAGATTCAGGGAGATGAATTCATCAGGCTTCAAGCCCAACTTCTTCAGAAACACAACATGGAAGCCAAACTGAAGTAAGAAAAGAGGCAAAGGGCATATGAGAGGTATGTATGGCACATGACCAAAACCAAAGGTGAAGGCAAAATCACTGATATCACCATTCACCCTACCAGACCTCTGAGCTTAACAATCCATAAAGGTCCAAGAAAGTCTGAACATCTTCCTACAGTCAAATTTTCAGACTATGGGTTAAGAGAATGGGATATGATGATGCCCATCCTGAGGAAGAAAACCACAAGCAAGAATGCCCCAATCATCATCAAGTCACTGAGTGCCAAGTATGAGGAACTCGCAAAAGTGGCAAAGAGTCTGGGCATAAATCATGATGAGGCACTTGCTTCTCAGGGACTAACTATCCCTGAATATACTCAGAAGGTTGGGAAGAAAAGGAAAGCTGTTGCTATGGAGCCTGAACAATACATAGCTGCACTTCACTGCAACAGAGTTCCTCCTCAGGGAGTCAAGTTCCGTCCTAACCTAGTCATCAAAGAACCTGAGTATGGTATCTTCTTCGTGGATGAATTTGGTCAGGAAGCCTTTCAGAGAGTTTCGGACATTGACAAAGTGGAAACGACAACACTCCTAGCCTACAAACTGATGGCACTTAATATCAGGGTCTCTAATAATGAGGAGTTTGTCAGGCTGATGGATCAGTTGATGAAGGAACGACCTGACAAAGAAGTGTTATCATCGAAGAAGGCAAAGCTTGAACCCATGGGTCTTGTTCAGGAACCTTGAGTATTTTGTACTTAGAATAATAGGACTTGTAATGATATGAATAAATTGATGAATGTTTTGCTATATCAATATCCTTATTTCTAGTACATTCAGTATGATCAGAAGACTTTAGCTCACTCATACTGATCAAAACACTTAGGAATAATTTATATCCAAATAGGGGGAGATTGTTGGGTCATGAAAAACCCAAGAACACATTAAACGTGATTTGGACACAAATTAACTAAGTGTTAAACTTAAACCGAGAACAATTCAAGTCACTGAGAGAACAGCCTCTCAGTGAGTCATCTTCAGGATGCTTAAGGCGAATTCAAGAAGAAGGATTCACTTCTCAGGAAGGCGGTACTCCCTGAGAAGGACTTAAGCCAAAGAAGAAGATGATGGTTCAGTGAGTGTTGGACAAGAACTCACTGAACCCCAGTCTCCTCAACAAACAAAGTGATTGAAAGACTGAGGAACCATCGCCTGAAGAAAAGGCGGGAACAATAGGGAAAAGATCTGAGAAGATAATAGTGTCAGCCTGATGAAGCGAAAAGTGTACCGCTTTTAAGGGGTCATTTAAGCCCTAAATCGTATTTATTTGATCAAATATTGCCCTAAATCGTTCCTTTTGTCATTTTAGGTACTTTTGAGGAGAAATCTGGAAAAGGAGGCATTTTGGACGTTTTTGGAGCATTAAAGTGAAGAAAACGGCAAAGTCTCAAAAATCGGCTAAAAGTTACTCTTGACGGCGTCACGTTCAAGGTTAGACGGCGTCAAGCCTTGATAAGCCAGAATGGATTTTTGAAGAGCTAAAGAGGGACGGCGTCAAGAAGGTCATCCGGGAACCCTAAAAGCGGCGAGGTGACGGCGTCACACTCCATAAGGTGACGCCGTCAGATCCAAAAATCTATATATAGTTTTCTAATTTTTTGTCATTAGGAGAGCTTAGTGTGTGGAATTTTGGGAGAAAACCCTAAGACGATTTTAGCTACTTTTTCAGGGCTTTTTGCCTTGAGATCTTCCATGTTTCATTGAAAGATAAGTTATCAATTAATCATTCAATATGTCTATGTGTTGTTTGATTCTATCTTATTCTTGTCTTTTGTTTAACATGTTAGGCTAAATTTATCTTGTGTTTGCTTAGATCTAATGAAACCTAGCTATTGATTATTGGTTGTTAGTGTGTTGTTAGTTGTATTGGATGATTGTTTATCTATGTTAGGCTTAAGAAAACTGGCTAACTTCCTATTCGGTAACTTGCTTGAACGTCTTAAGAAACATGAACCAAACGCGTACTAAAGGTTTTTATGGTTGTATTTAATGCACAAGCGAATTCTAGTGATCCCATGTTAGGAGCTTCCTAGCCGGCTTGACATAGGAGTGAAGTAGGAGCTTGTAGAGTTGGGGAAGTAAGTACGCGCACCCCACGAATGGTATTAAGGAATACACCCGTCATCCACGCAACTAATACACACTAATTAACCGGTAAAAGATAGTTAGGGAGTAAGGAAATCTAAGTAAACACATTTCTCTACACATAAGTTTCTCACCACATTTTCATTTTTGTTATTTATTTTATTTGCATTCGTAGTAATTTGGGTTAGTTGACTAGCAACTAATTCCGCCCACTCCTTCAAACCCGAGATTTTACTTGCTTTCATAAAATTATAAAAACATAAAAAAGAATCTTCCTCAACCCTTAGACCTAATTAGAGTAGCCTTTCATACCTAACGAACACTATTCCCTGTGGAGAACGATCAATCCCCCGTACTTACCACTACACTATACTACATCGGTCAGGTACACTGCCTGGTGGGGTTGTAAGCCTCTTGAGATCCCTCGAGAGGTAAAACCTGTTGTAAGGTTACAAAACCACGCATCAAGTTTTTGGCGCCGCTGCCGGGGAATAGTTATTGTTTAGGTTGAATTGTTATTTCTATTAGGTCTACTCACTAGATTCCTTTCTAGTGAGATTTTTATTTTATTTTTCTAGGTTTTCTTTAGTCTATCTTTTTCTTTGTGTGTTTGTTCGTAATTTCCATTGACTCTTCCGTTCACCATTATGGAGTACGCGAATCTACCATACCACCAACCACAAAGGCCATTCTACCCTATTGACATCTCGAATTTCAAACAATATCGAGATGAACCCATATATGATGCATGGACTCGTTTTAGAAATTTACTCCGAAAATTCCCTCATCATAGTTTCGCTTTAGCATCCCTAACCCGAACCTTTTACTATCGTGTTGGCCAATATGACCAAATGCGCATTGAGGATTTTGCCAATGGGGACTTTAGGGAATTAAGTGCTGAAGAAGCATGGGATGCCATAGAAGATTGTGCCCAATATTATTATAGGATAGACAACCAAACAAACGTTAGTACAAGTCAATTGAATATAAATTTCCTGGATCATGAAACAAGTTTGTTTGGGGATGAATACATTAGTGTTGAGATACCTAAGTGGTTGTCATGTAATGCCATAGTACAAAACAAACACATAGGTGACCTTGATGTGATGGAGGATTTAGCCGAACATGATCACATTGATCAAAAAGACCTAGGTTTTGTGATTGATGACGTCGAATCTCAAGAAACACATGATGAATCTTTTAGGCAGTTTGAATATAGCAGTCAGAATATTGAGGATGATCCGTATGATTTGGACATAGAAGTTGAGATGCCTAGAGAAGCACTTGAGATACTTGGGAAAATGTTAGGGTTAGATCCTACTAAAACACATGATGAGGATATAGGTGATCTTGACATAAGGAATGATGAGGTAAGTAACATAAGCCCACCAAGTACCCCACAAGTCCTACCATCATTTGAGGCATACACACCACCGGTGACATACCCGGAAGAAGTAGAAGAGACTATAGGAACCCCAATAGAGGTAGAACCTTTGAACCAAACACAACTAGAGGATATAGGTTTGAATGCTTATAGTGATCACAACCTTACTCTTAGTTCTAGGGGATTTTCTAGTTTTGATGAACCGGAGCCTCAACCAAAACCGTCACCTAATCTTCCATCCTTAGATGTGAACTTAGGAATTGAAAAAGGTCCCGATCCACCCATCAAACCATGTAGTCCGGGTAATGTTAAGTTTAAGGTAGTAGACATTAAGCCTTGTAGTGAGGAAGCTAATATAGGAGTGAACCATGACCTTACATACTTACATCACCCATTCATGATTGATCACAAGAAACATTATGGGTTTAAACCGGGTTTATTAGGTCAAGATGGATTCCCAACTAGGAATCTCTCGAAGTTGATAGAAGATGATCCCTTTTTAGGAGAAAACTTTAATTCACCCATTGACCAAAGTGAACTAAGTAAGGTTATGATGATTGGATCCCACATCTTTGAGCATATAATTCATCCACCACTCTTTCCTCACGTGGCATACTTCCACCAAGATGGTGTGTATCGCTACTTTCACCCACACTTAATCCTAAGTGTAGGGAAAACCTCCCCTATTTCCGTTAAATAAGGGTAGAGTCAGGCTCGTGACTCGAACAAAAACAAGCGCTCTTGGGAGGCAGCCCAAGCTTTATTTGCTTTGTGTGTTTATTTATTTGTTTGTTTGATTTTATTTGTTTCCGTATGTGTGTTTAATTTTTATTATTATTGATTCATGTTCAAAACTAATTGTGAAAATGCTTTATTTTGTTTTTAACTTCGTCTTAACTACATATAAAGGTATTTTGCAAAAGATAAGTGTAAGGGAAATCTAAATCAGTTTATTAGAACACAAATTAACATGAATCGTAATAATAATAAATGAACATACATATTAGTGTTTGTTTGAGTCAAATGCTTGTATCGAGTCATAATGATGTTTTGCAGGAATTCCAGGAAGTAAGGTAAAGGTTTTTCCAGAAATTTTCCGGAAACTTAAAATGAAAATTTTTGTCAGGTCATTTCTGACGGCGTCAGGAGTTATAACCTGACGGCGTCAGATTTAATTTCCAGAAATTTTTGAAAGTTTTGTTTTCATAAAAAGTTTTTATTAAAATCTCCAACTTATAATCTCCAGGAATCTGCAAAGTTATCATTCCACAAGCATTATATCCTTATATATAGATTTTATCCCGCCGATGTTATGCAGGTTTTCGTGTTTGTTTTCTCAGGTTTAACAGGTTATTTTGGACAAGGAAATGTTTTTGGATCAAGCTTATGGCGATGCATTAGTCTTGGAGCTTCAACATTACCTTGGAGGAAGATCTAACCGTGTAATTTCATTATCCACCGAGCGAATCAGGGGAGTATTTGATTTCATTCTTTTACTTTATGCTTTTACATCTTGTTATTTGAACATTGGGGACAATGTTCATCTTAAGTGTAAGGGGAGGGTAAAAGTACGATTTTAGAGAATACTATTACGCTTGATTTTTGTTTGTTTAATAGTAGATGTGTAATAAAACTGATAGAAATACTTGTTAAGGTAATTTTAGTGCCAAATTTAAAATTTTTTACAACATATAGGAGTGAAACTTTGATCTTAATGAGCGTCTCACGGATAGGAGTTATATGACTAGCACAAAAACCGTACCACTAAAAAATTTTCCACCCCCAAATATGTGAGGTTCGCCCCTAGAATTGGTAGGAAAAGCATTTATGCTATGATGTGTGTACCGGTAGCACTTAGATTCTAGAACTTGCGTTAGGACCATTCCGAGGCCACAAGTGAGACTACATTCGTGTAGTTAGATTTACTACATGATAAGAGGCATTAGGATTAACCCATTGTTTTACACCTGTGTTTTTGTTACAATTACATTGGCTACATTGGTCAAGTAATTCTCCCACACCCTTTGCGTTGTACTCATTTTTAGTACACGATACCCCTAGTACACCCCTCAGAGCCTATCTTTTCGTTTCGACCTTTAAGCATTTTACTTAAAGGAAGAATTTGTTACACCCTACTTAAATGTACACCCAAATCGCCTTAGCCTACCTTGTATGCACTCATTTTTAGTGCATTATTGTGACAACATTTGTTTAAACCCAAGTTAATTATCTAATTGATTACATGGTTGCTAAGTCGAGTCATATCCTTGTACATATTGTTTTGGGACGATTGGGACTCATGGGTAAAGTACTAGTGTAATGGAGTAATGGGGAAGAACATCATTTATACCCCCATATGTGCTAAATATTTTAAAAGTACTCCAAGTGTTTTGATTATCTTAATTCGAGTCATTAGATTAGTTAATTGTAAAGTTATGTAAAAGTTCAAGTGTAAGGGGAATGCAATGCCCCTATGATGTATTATTTTGGATGGTAGGACAAAAGTGTATGCAAAAAAAAAAAAAAAAAAAAAAAAAAATCAAGAAAAATACAAAAAAAAATGAGAAAAAGAAAAGTAGAAAAAACATACGGACTACCATCCCGTTTTATTTTATGTTTATTTTATGTTTTTGTTATTTTCTTTCATTAGCTTAAATCGAGTCGAGTCTTGGCTTAGCAACATTGTATAGTACATGTAATTGATCGAGATCTTTAACTCGCCACCAGTAAAATATCCTTTATCCAACAAAACCGTGTTTTCCTTTTCCCTACACTTAACATTATAACCCATTTAAAAGCCCTCTTTGATAGTTTATCTTAGGTGCTTACGCCTAGTGGAGGAGGTTTTTGATCCTTTCCCAAGCCTATGGTAATCTATTTGCTATGACAGGTAGTGAGAGATATTATCCGTTTCCATTTATGAGATTTATTTTGATGACACTTGAGAGATGTGAGTATCTAAACACTACTTGTGAGGTGCTAGTTTATAATCTCCGTGCTTATTATGATTGAAGTGGAACGAATATTTGTTGTAATTACTTTTATGTTCGCATTAAATGACCCCTAACTTGTATTTTGATTAGAATAAAAGCGCATTTGCTTGAGGACAAGCAAATCTCAAGTGTAAGGGTATTTGATGAAGCGAAAAGTGTACCGCTTTTAAGGGGTCATTTAAGCCTTAAATCGTATTTATTTGATCAAATATTGCCCTAAATCGTTCCTTTTGTCATTTTAGGTACTTTTGAGGAGAAATCTGGAAAAGGAGGCATTTTGGACGTTTTTGGAGCATTAAAGTGAAGAAAACGGCAAAGTCTCAAAAATCGGCTAAAAGTTACTCTTGACGGCGTCACGTTCAAGGTTAGACGGCGTCAAGCCTTGATAAGCCAGAATGGATTTTTGAAGAGCTAAAGAGGGACGGCGTCAAGAAGGTCATCCGGGAACCCTAAAAGCGGCGAGGTGACGGCGTCACACTCCATAAGGTGACGCCGTCAGATCCAAAAATCTATATATAGTTTTCTAATTTTTTGTCATAAGGGAGAGCTTAGTGTGTGGAATTTTGGGAGAAAACCCTAAGACGATTTTAGCTACTTTTTCAGGGCTTTTTGCCTTGAGATCTTCCATGTTTCATTGAAAGATAAGTTATCAATTAATCATTCAATATGTCTATGTGTTGTTTGATTCTATCTTATTCTTGTCTTTTGTTTAACATGTTAGGCTAAATTTATCTTGTGTTTGCTTAGATCTAATGAAACCTAGCTATTGATTATTGGTTGTTAGTGTGTTGTTAGTTGTATTGGATGATTGTTTATCTATGTTAGGCTTAAGAAAACTGGCTAACTTCCTATTCGGTAACTTGCTTGAACGTCTTAAGAAACATGAACCAAACGCGTACTAAAGGTTTTTATGGTTGTATTTAATGCACAAGCGAATTCTAGTGATCCCATGTTAGGAGCTTCCTAGCCGGCTCGACATAGGAGTGAAGTAGGAGCTTGTAGAGTTGGGGAAGTAAGTACGCCACCCCACGAATGGTATTAAGGAATACACCCGTCATCCACGCAACTAATACACACTAATTAACCGGTAAAAGATAGTTAGGGAGTAAGGAAATCTAAGTAAACACATTTCTCTACACATAAGTTTCTCACCACATTTTCATTTTTGTTATTTATTTTATTTGCATTCGTAGTAATTTGGGTTAGTTGACTAGCAACTAATTCCGCCCACTCCTTCAAACCCGAGATTTTACTTGCTTTCATAAAATTATAAAAACATAAAAAAGAATCTTCCTCAACCCTTAGACCTAATTAGAGTAGCCTTTCATACCTAACGAACACTATTCCCTGTGGAGAACGATCAATCCCCCGTACTTACCACTACACTATACTACATCGGTCAGGTACACTGCCTGGTGGGGTTGTAAGCCTCTTGAGATCCCTCGAGAGGTAAAACCTGTTGTAAGGTTACAAAACCACGCATCACAGCCCAACACTCTTCTCTTGTCAGATCCAACCTTCCCTATTGCGGCTAAAAGTCATGGAGTGTCAGCCAACAACTCCCAAAGTCTTATTAGCCCTTTCCTATTGGTTCTTGGAAATGACAATTACTATTTGTAATTGTCAGACACGCAACCTCAACAACTTGTATTATTTTTAATCACTTATACTTAGATTACTTGTGTATAAATAGATAAGATGGGAGAGAAGTTTAAGTGTGCTTTGTATATTGAAAGTCTTGAACTTTTACAAAGGAACTTCTCTCCTACAAAGAGTATACAACTCACTGAGATAGCTTAGTGGGTATATTGTTACCACTCAAGCAAAACTTGAGTTTCGATAGGAGACACCCCATACCCTTGTCTATTCAATCCCAAGTGTTTGTTCCGCAAAACACTTGGGTATAGATTCTTGGAATTATTTCTAATAAGAATTTAAACGTTGAAAAATATTGTTGTTTTTATATTCACGTTTTATAACTGTTAGAATTAATCTTAATCATTGTATTAGTCATAAACACAAATAGATTCACTTTCTAGTTAACTCTAATCGTGTAAAGGGACCAACAATTAAGAATTTCCACTGAGGAGAAAAATTACCTTTTTGGAACTTTAAAGCATCTGTATATCTCTCATAGCCCATCAGTGCAAGTTTTTCAAAGATTGTAATATTTGGAAGATTCTCAACTCCGTTAGCATCATCTAGGAGAAGATCTCTTCGAATAGACGCCTCTGTAATGATAATCATCTGCCCATCTACAAGGGCATGGATTTGTGCTTCCCCATTAATAGTTTTGACCTTAGCAGACGACCAAAACTGGATAATGTTGGAAGTATATATAATAGGTTTTACTGTTAATGCAAACTTAATATAGCTTGCATTAAGGAAATCAATGATCTCAGTAAAATCTACAGACTCATTGGATTTTTCTAAAAAGGCAACATTATTATGAGGTTTGGTAAAAGTTAGGGTCGACATTATGATTTGATTTGGGGGTTTTGCAATTTGACGATTAAAATTCGATTAGGGAGTGGAAGAGAGAGAGTAATGTGTGCGTGAATGTGATTGTGTGCAGCAATTGGGGGTTTATACCCTTTAAGTAAAAAGTGATACAATCTACCCTGCACTCCCAACCACTGCTAAAAGGATACCCAGCAGTACAACGTTTCGCTAGCAGTACAATTGTTTACCTAGCAGTACAATAATAATAACTGCATCCAAATATCATAAACTTGTAATAATAACTGCATTCATATATTAAACCAAGTCAAAATAAGTTTACATTTACATACGCAAAATATATAAAGAAAAGATACATTAAGACACATATTTACTAGCTTCAATACTTCTGTAAACTTCAACTATTTTCTCTCTTTCTTCTTCTATTTTTTTGTTCCTCTCCTCAATTTTCTTCTGATGCTCCTCAATGACCTCTAAATCTTTCTTGTTCCTTTCTTCAAACATCTTTATACGCTTGTTGTGAATTTCTATCAATGCGTTTTCAACACCATACTGGCCTTCACTACATTTCTCCCAAATATGTTGCGATATGCCAAATTTTTTATATTTTTCAGGCATTGGTGGAGGAGAATCATCCCTTGGGCGTTTGTTTTTGTTGGAAGAAGGAGTTGAAGAGGAGTCAGCCATTGAAATTTGAAATTTATTTTCTAATGAAAATATCAAAGGAGTTGTATATGAACGGTTGATTATGAACGGTTTTCCATGTCGAGTTGTACAAATAGGCTAGAGAGGTATACGAACGGTTCCCAATACTTTAGGCGGGAAGAGGGACCATCGAGAGGCGCCAAAAGTAAACAGATGGATAATATTGATCGGATTTGGTTTGTGTTTGGTTTGGATTTGACTAGTGTAGTTGATCTAGAAGTGTGTTTGGTGTTGGATTGACTAATTGACTTTTTCATTAGGGTAATTGATATTTTCTATATTAATGATGTTTAATGTAATTTGTGTGCTAACTTTAATGACTAATTGACTTTTTCATTAGGGTAATTGATATTTTCTACATGTTTAATGTAAATACATGCTTTAATATCTATAGCAGTCTGAATGTGTTTGTGTGTGAGATGTGTTTGAGAAGTATGGGTATATTTAGGCCACTTCCAACAATAATTCAGCCTTAACAAATTAAAATTCAAATTCAAATTCAAGTTCAAATTCAAATTCAAACGTAAGATAAAGTACAACATATTAACGCTGCGTTAACGCAGGTTAGCCCCAACAATTAAAATTCAAAGTCACGTTAATAAAACGTGTGCATTTGTACCCTATAAATACTAATGCTTCTGAAGCACAAGTCACACAGAAACACATTCCAAACTTCTCAAATACTCAAGATCCAAGCTTCTCAAATTCAAGATGTCTTCCAGAAAAGATTCCGGGCAACAATTTCCAAGCCCACCTCGCCAAAAGGATTTTGGCCAACAATTTCCAAGCCTACCCCACCTCGCCAAAAGGATTTTGGACAACAGTTTCCAAGCCCACCTAGCGAAAATGAAAAATTTCATACTCCACCCGAGCATATCTTTCCGGTTTTCCAACCGGAAAATTTTCCGGTGAATAATCAACCTGAAAATGAACCGGTGCAAAATCCACCGATTCCCAACCAAGACCCAAATCCGTTTGGGTTAACTGAGGAACAACTTAGGCAAGAGGAAGCAGATATGCAAGTCCTTCTGGAAATAGAAGCACTTGAAAGAGAAGAGGAAGCTGATCGTTTGGAACGGCAAGCCAGGGAGGATGAAGAACGTACGCAAAGGTGGGAGTCTGGTTTTTTCACACCTTCCGAATCCTCTGAAGATGGTTACCCAGATTCAGATGATAGTTTTTATTAATCGTTCGTTGTTTATGTTAATCGTATGTTGTTTATGTTAATCAATCGTTGTTTATGTTAACGTAGTTTTTATTTGACATTTAATGTATTTCTATTTCATGTTTAATGTATTTCTATTTCATGTTTAATGTATTTCTATTTCATGTTTAATGTATTTGTATTTGATACTTTAGAAAACGTTAAAGTTTTTATAAAATGTCTGATTTTGGCCCTTTAACGCAACGCTGCGTTATGCGTTGTAAAGGGTCTTAGAGGATAGAAATCCACACGTTTTTTAAGATGAGTTTGAATTTGAAATGGATATAAATATATCCCGCCCAAGCTAGATTCTTTTATTTTCAATTTATAAATTGAATTGAATTTGAATTGAATTGATAAATTTTAAATATATCCCGCCCTTTTGTTTAATTTGAATTTGAAATTTTAAATTTTAAATATCTCACTCATTATTAATATGTTGTACTGTTAATTTACGTTTGAATTTGAATAATACTCGTATGGTTACTTTTACATTCAATCTGATTTTTAAAATAGCCTCCAACGGCTAGTTTAACGGCTTTCCACTATCAAAGCCACTTTCACAACACTTTGTTTTCTCACACAACTTCTTATAAAACTCTCTCGCAAGTATCACTAATTTTAACACAAATACTGTGGCTAACAAATTAACTAGAAGAGGTGCAAAAGGCTATCCTCACCCGATTATGCAATGAACAAGAAAAAGAACTCAAATTGATTAACAATTTGCTAGGTGAGATAACTCGTATTATGCTACAGATGCATAATCGTGCTGATCCAGAGGTCGAAAGGTTGCGTGAGTTGCCTCAAGACCATCCAGCTATTAGGGTCGGTCAAGAAATTAAACTCTTTTAAGAAATGATGAAACAGGGTCGAAAGGTTGCGTGGGTTATTGTTGGGTGTGTTGATCATGTACAAACATATCATCTCGGCTCATTCGTTAAACATCTCGTATACAACCATATCATCTCGGCTCATTCGTTAAACATCTCGTGTATAACCATATCATCTCGGCTCATTCGTTAAACATCTCGTATACAACCATATTATCTCGGCTCATTCGTTAAACATCTCGTATACAACCATATCATCTCGGCTCATTCGTTAAACATCTCGTATACAACCAAATCATCTTGGCTCATTCGTTAAACATCTCGTGTATAGCCATATCATCTCGGCTCATTCGTTAAACATCTCGTATACAACCATATTATCTCGGCTCATTCGTTAAACATCTCGTATACAACCATATCATCTCGGCTCATTCGTTAAACATCTCGTATACAACCATATCATCTCGGCTCATTCGTTAAACATCTCGTGTATAACCATATCATCTCGGCTCATTCGTTAAACATCTTGTGTATAACTAAAGCTCAGTTAATTAAGGGTGAGTGTGTTAAAGCTGACGTGGCAGTGTGTTAAAGTTTAAACCTGAGTTATTGTTGGGAGTGGTTAGAGTATTTTCTTTTGTTTTGTCGGTGGATTTTAGCGTGACTTAATCTTAATACCACCAATTTTGTCCATATAATATTCAACTATGGATAACTGATACCCGTGGGGAAACCCGAAAAACCGATGGATAATATTAATCGGGTATCCGATGGGATATGGGGCGGGTACGGGTATATTATAAACGGGTTCGGTTACGGTTACACTAAAACCCGCCTCGAACCCGAACCGTTGCCATCCCTATTTACCGGCTATAGCCGGATTTCACCGCCACGTCATCACCATTAGCTTTTTTTTTTTTTTTTTTTTTTACAAATCTTGCCACGTCAGCTATAGTTAAACCAAACCACAAATTCAATATTCAACCTGCACTTAATCCCTTTACCCGGTCATTTGTAAACACACACAAAAATCAATAAACCCTAATCAACACACACATTCTTCTGGAAAACACAAGTACGCAAAAAATGAATCCAAATAACAAAAAGGTAATTAGTAATTTGTGTTTTATGAATGTAATTAGTAAGGGTACAATAACTGGTAATTATGTAAGTATTTTGGTTTTTTAAATGGGTAGTAGTTTGTACTGTTGATGTGATGGTTGCACAGTATGATACATTTGCGATTATTAAGATAGTACTCTATAAAATTTGGAGCCAAAATTTTGATTTATTCAAATTTATGCTTTAATTAACAGGTTCAAAGGCAAAATTTTCAAATAATTTAATTGTTAATTTCAAATTACAACTTGGAGGCAAATTTTTGGATCGAAATTTTTTGAATCACAACGATTCATATTCTTGGTGTATAGCCTCTTTTCTCTCCTTAAAAAAAAAGACTGCAAAGAAAAAACAAAAATCAAATCTTCTATCACCATTACTCTCCAAGCTAAGCCATAATCATTTTATTTTACCCTTTGTTGCTCAAGAGTCATGGAAACTGAACCCATTGTTGATAACCATACTTTGCTTCCTCCTGATCATATTGTACATGATGATAACGCCTTAGAATATGAATCCGAAAAGTATTCTGAAGAAGAAGATATATATAGATAAGCCTGTAACCAACCAAGTAGCTGAGATACTAGCTAAGAGGGGCTCAACTAGGCTAGTAAAGTTTCGCGCGAAGCATGACAAACCTGGTGCAATAAAGCTCAAGGTAACTTTCAATGCATTCGGTAGGGTAACAGGGAAAAACAGAGCAGTGTTTGTGAGTTTTTTAGGAGATGTAGCTCGTGAGCAGATAGGTGTGAAGATTCTACACTGGGAGAAGGTGAATAAAGAATCAAGAGATAAACTATGGGATGAAATCTTGGTACATATATACTATTTTGTAACCCAGTACTACATAAGTTTATGTATGCAGTTACATTATGTGCAACTAATTAACAACATTGTGTCAATCTTTTCAGAAATTTTTTGTTGTTGACGTGAAATACAGAAAATTGATAATGATTCGTCTTGGTAAAATGCTAAGGAATTACAGAAGGAAGCTCAAATTCAACTACATTTTGCCCAACCTAAATACACCCTTCCAAACTGAATGAAGTCCCAGACTTGTATAATACAATAATGAAATTAGAAGACTTGGTCGAGTATGTTAAATACACGACCACCGAAGCATACAAGATTTTAATTAGTCATCCTTAATTAAGTGTATATGTCATTTTATTATTTTCAGTTTGTAGCATTACCGCATCTAAACGCCTTATGATTTTGTATTTTTAGGAGAAATCTGAGAAAGGTAAAATGGCGCGTTCCCAAAATATTTATCAGCATAAAATGGGACGAGGTGGATATGCTTATGTCAAAGAGAAAATGGTAAGATTACACAATGTTTGTTTTACCAATTAAGAAATGATCAGTATGAGAAATGAATCTGTTTACATTGCCCAATTTGCACATTTGCATTAATACCCTCATATTTTCGATTATCTTGGTTTAACTGTACATGTGTAAGCATCCTCATATTTTCGTTTATCTTGGTTTAACTTTACATGTGTATGCATTTGATGTTTATTAGATCCAAAATAAAGAGATTGAAGCGGATGAAGAACCCCCCCCCCCCCCCCCCGTGATGTAATGTGGGTGAAAGGAAGGGTAAACAAAGACGGCGAATACCCAAATGATGATATTAAATCAAAGGGAGATGAACTTGTAAGTTTGACTGCTAATTCTATTATTATGCTTATATAGCAGCAACATTAACTGTGTACTAGCAGTAGTAGCTTGTATACCAGCAGTTACTCTAACAGCATCAAGAAACTTTTAATCCCAACATTTCCTATATTTTTTGTGCAGAAAGAAGCTGATGACAAGATCAAGGAAGGAACCTCGAGTTTTGATGATGGCACTGATGCCATGACATTTGTATTTGGTAAGGAAAAGGGCGGTTATGCTAGAGGAGTGGGAGGTGCAGTAACATACAAAGAGTATTTTGGCCTTCCTCGAAGAAAACAAGAAGCCGATGAAAAACTTGCCTTACTTCAAACTCAACTGGATAATGAGAGACGCGAGCGTGAAGAAAAAGATAAATTGATCAAGAAATTGTCCGCCGAGATGACCGAAAAAGATGTGCAGGTCAATAAATTATCCGGTGAGGTGGAAAACACAAATAAAGTGCTTGCTCAAATTCTGCAACAGTTGAATGATAAAGGGATGAATATAACTCTGCCAACTGAACCATCGCCAATAGCCTCAGTTGTAAGCCATTTTTTATGTTGTTAACAATTTCATTTTCTAATGCTAACACCACTGATGCTAATGATACTAGGCATTGAACATAAACTGATGAGTGACTGTATTTCTTAATTTATATTGCAGGTGACTCCAATGGCCATTGACAATATTGCAGGTGACTCCAATGACACTCAGACAAGTGGTGTTGTAAGTCCTAAAGATCCGGGAATTGAGGAGAAATCCAATGGCCTTGAAACTTCTAAAAAGGTAACGGAAACAACGGTAAGTATAGTAATAAAAGATAGCCCTTTGATTTTTGAATTTTACATACATGATCGACTAATGTACCGTGTTTTATATATACGTATAGGAACCTGCTGCTAAAACTGTCAGGCCTAAGCATAACCTTAAGTTACGACGAAACGGGTCTCCAGATTCCCAATCGCTACAAAATGTGTCGTCTCCAACACAACCACTGCCAACAGTATGTATTTCATCATGTTTCTTGTTACTCTTTTGTTTAAATAATGTAACGTGTTTTATATATACATATAGGAACTTGCTAAAACTGTCGGACCCAATAAGCCAAAGCAAAAGAAGCGACGAAACGGGTCTCCAGATTCCCAATCGCAACAAGATGTATCTCTAACACAAGCACTGCCAACAGTATGTATTTCAACATGTTTCTTGTTATTATTTTGTTTAAATAATTTCTGATATATACATAAAAATTCTTTTTTTGTAGACACTTAAGTGCAAACTGTGGATTATAAAGCAAACAAATATTGTTGCTTTGGGTACCGTATACCAGTGTCATGGAAAGCAAGTGCTGCATAACCGACCACTCCTAAGTGATTGCTACAAAGTGTCGATTGATGAATCGTTAGTTGATGCAGCATGCGTACCGGACGTAGCAAATAATGGGTTAAAAATAGTTAAGAATGTTGAAGGTAGTTTCGTTGCATGGCCAAAGGATCAAGTTATTTTTGAAGAGGTGGTACATACATGTGTTTTTTCAACCTACATATATATAATTATTCATACGTAATTTAATGTTTGATAGAAGAGTCTTTTGTTTACTACAGGTTACACCAACAAACCATGTGACTAAATGTATACCACAGGTGTTAGGAATTCTGGGAAATAATAGATTTCTCATTGCTGCTGGTAGTGTAAGTTGGTTCCTGCCGATAGTGTGCGGTTCCTGCTGAAGTTCATTGCTGCTGGTAGTTTATTTTTGTTTCTGCTGATAGTAGTCATTACTGCGGGTATTAGTAATTGTTATCCCGTAAGTTTAGAATGTTTGTTAGATTTAATTTTAGAAGAGATTGATATATATCTCTTCACACGTTTTCTTGTATGACGGGTTAGGGTTAGGACTTCTTGTTAGTATAAAAGGAACACTCGTCTATGAGTTTTGTACGACTTTACAATCATCAATAAAATCATTATTAGTTCATAAACCGATCCATAAAGGATCAAAACCTTGTTAGTTACTTTCTTCTTTATATTCTTGTGTTTAGTTTCCGCATAGACACAAGTCTTACACCTAGAGATTCTCCTAAGCTGTTTGTGTTTACATAAACGGTTTAACCAAGCTCAATCAAGCTAGAAGCACTCGATCCTACAAGTGGTATCAGAGACTGGTGAGGATCTCTGATAAAGAAGAAAACATTTCTAAACCTTCTCTCTTGAACCTTTTTCACAATGTCGTTATCAGGAGATAAATTTGAAATGTGGGCAAGGAAGATTAGAGCCTTGTTTCATAATGAGTCTATGGCTAAGCTGACTGAAAATGATGAATCCTATGAGGCAAAGGAAAACTTGGAAGAATATGCATTAATGGGATTTCCATCTCAGGTACAAAAGTGTCATTTTGGTTGTCATGATTTATATGCTGCACTTAAGAAAGAATATGATGACATAGAGCCTCGATATGAAGAATTGTTTGTTAATGTTCAAGCTTATGAAAATGCTGTTAAAACCTTAGAAAAACAAAAGGTTTGGTACCAAAAGAATCAGTTAGCTTATGAGGAAAAGATTAAGGTATTACAGAGAGATTTAGAAAACACCACTAATGAGCTTAAATATTCTAAATCTCAAAATGCTAAGGTCAAATTAGAGAAACAGGATTTGCAGACTAAGCTAGACAATACCTTGGCTAGGATTGATAAATGGAAAGATTCATCTAAAAACCTAAACAAGTTAGTTGATAGTTCTATGTCTGTGAAAACTAAACTTGGTTTAGGGTTTGGTGACTACATAGGGAAAGATCAATTCTATGACCCTAATGAGTATAGTGTTTTTGACCCTGAACCTGTTAATTAGCAAATACCTGTAAAGTTTGTAAAAGAAGGAGGAATGAATGCAGTTCCTCCACCTATCAGAGGAGTTTTTATGCCTACCCCTGTCCACTCTCTCTCTGACATTGACTTAGATGAATCACATATGGTTTATGGCAAAAAGTCCAAAGACTTACCTGAACCTGATGAATTTGTCTATTGTTCCACAAGTGTCAAGTCCTCAGAAGCAGAGTCCAAAGACTTTGTTTCATGTGATTCAAGTGAAGAGTCACCTACACCCAAGACCCACCATTCCTCCTCAAAAGTAGATGATGATAGATCTGCTTCTAAGACAGTTTTCTCAGACAACAGCTCAAGTAATTCTATTAAAAACAAATGTGTCTCTAGTTCCTGTAGTGACAACATTGTTTGTAATAAGAGAAAGTATGCTAAAAACAAGTTTGTTAAGAGGAAATCATGTTTTGTATGTGGTAGTAAATTTCATCTCATCAAAGATTGTGATTACCATGAGAAGAAAATGGGTGTGTATGCTAGGACACAAGTGACTAGACCTCTGTGGAATAATGTGGATAAGATACCCTCTTATGTGCCTAAGGCAGTGATGTGCGTGTGTATTGCTCTAATTTTTATATCCACGGCAGCGGCTCCAAAGACTTGGTGCGCGCGTGATGTGTCGTTGTGGTTTAATGCCTTCTCAAGTTTTAAATTTATATTTAGCCGACTTATCAATAAAACACACACTTTAACGAGCAGTGTACCCGGTCAGTATGAATATAATGGTAAGTAGAGTGTCGATCACTAAGAGTGGAACGTATTATCTAGTTATTCTAATCAGTATTTTAATATCTTAAGTTAGCTATACAATCCTAATATAACGCAAGGGGGTTTCAGCCTGAGAGACTGGCATGGTTTGGTTATGATTAAATAGTAAACTATATTAACGAGCACGAATCAGCGATTAACACACACGTACACAAATAGATACTTGAGACAATAAGAAGACCTGTCCTGATAATTAAATAGCTTGTCACTTGTTTTATTGCTAGTTTTATATAAAGTGTATATAATTAACCCTTTCTCGATGGCTCTAATTTTATCGGCGAGTAAACCCTTAATGATCACTTATGTCTATCCCACTATCCTAGAATATTGAGCATTTGTGATGCCCACGTTTCGTATACGCTAGAATAGACAGGCGAGGAAGAGGCATGGCGACCCAAGCAATGCTCAGCTAGACACAGAGGTTATCAATGCACTAATAAAAGTCACCAAAGACATCAACATATAAACTTTAATTAATGGGAAAGCAATTTTAAGGGGTGCCCATGAGTTTCCGTAGTCACATGGAATCGGCCCATCAATCCTGATGAATTAAAGTGTACTAATACAATAAAACAAAACTACTTAATGAATTGAATACATGCAGGACCTTCTTACAGCTCTTGTATCTTTGTTTAGGGTGTGTCTTGTGCTGCTAATACGTCTGAATTCGGCTCTAGGGTTTTTTCTTCGAAAGCTCCGTCTGTATGATCCCGAAATTCGTCTGGCCTTGGGGTATTTATAGTTTCTGTCTGAGGGTTAGATGCGGCGCATAGGATAAGTAGATGCGGCGCATTGACTTAACTTCGCGTGGGGTCCAAGATTAATATATTCAGGAATATTCGTACACCGCCTTAAGATGCGGCGTAACTCCTTTTCTCTATGCGGCGCATGTCCTTTGCTGTCTTGGATCGTGACTTGTGAAATCTTGATAGTGATGCGCCGTATGTACGAAGTATGTTGCGGCGTATCTGGAGCAGAATGATCTTGATCTTGTACATTTCAGTATACTCTTAACATCTTGCTTGTTTTGCTCCATAATTAGTCCAAAATCGCCAAGTTTCACATAATACTTGTTTTTACCTGAGAATTACAAAAGTAAACATTAACGTATCAATTCTCATATATAATATAATAAAACAAGTCAAATAAATAGGATAAATAATGGTAATAAAATGTACTTATTTGAGTTCATCAAATATCCCCCCACTTGAACTTTACTTGTCCCCAAGTAAACCTTAGAATAAATCTTATGAAAATGTATCCTAAAAGATATTAGGATTTATTTTTATATTTAAGCATGTATTCGTTTTTGTCATAATTGCACAACCAAACACTTAACGAATTAGAAATAAAATAAAATATTTCGATAAAAGCAAATCTAATCGTTTAACTGTCCAGTCGTGACGAATATTCTATCATAAGCTTGGCAAGTACACGCATCTCATCCACTAAAGCTAAGGAATAACAAGTCTAAAGCGGTAAAAAGGGTTTGTTGGTTAAGGGTTAATCATTCTTCTTAATCTCTATCGATCTCACATTCCAGAAAAGGCGACAAAATCACAAATACATGATCGAATCCACGAACACGATACTTGCAATTGCTCAAATCCTTAACTCGAATGAGCTAAAGATAGGACCAAGTAATCTTTACCAATAATATTATATCAAAAAGGGCGACAAAATCATAAATACATAGCCGAATCCACGACTACGATACTTAAGATTGCTCAAATCCCTAATCTCAATAAATCAAAGGTTTGGATAAAGAATAATATAGGGTATGGATAATATTTGGGATACAAATTGGTGTAAAATAAAAAATAAACAAAACAGATAAATTAAAATCCTAAGTGTGGTAAATTACTTTCCCAACCATCCCATGAATAAGACTCATATCATTGAATAACTCACGCTTTAACACTTGAAACACACGCTTTAGGTAGACACGAATTATACTCAACAAGATCTCAATCAAAGAATAACCTAATTGGCATTCCCATAACGGCCAACTCCCATTCAATCCATAAATATAATATATAACAAATAGTGGTGATATCGCCCACTTAATACAAAACTTTACATAAGTTGGTTAAAACAAACTTCCAACTTTTCTTTTTTCTTTTTCTTTTCTATTTTTTCGATTTTTTTTAATTAACATATATGTGTAAAATTTCACAACTTTACTATCACTATTTTTCCGGATAATTTTTCCATACTCTTCATACTTTCAGAAATAACTGTAATAGCGAAAGTAGTAAACACACGAAAAATAAACTCAAAGATATACAATATTTACTTTCATACCAATTGCATTGTGCAATTTCCTGACTCAACCAAAGATAATGAATTACGCACGCGAACACAGGAAATGTAAGGAAACACACTTTGCCTAAAGCAATTAACCACGGATTTTAATCTACAGGGTAGGCTAAGGTGTAAGGGTGTAACGAAACATTATAACAAAGGTGTAAGAAACAAAAGGAATGGCTCTGAATGTTTTTCTAGGGGTATCTTACTCTAAAAGTGAGAGTAACAAAAGGGTTTATACGGGGGTTAACTAACCAGTGTAGTTAGTTAATATCACATAACATATAAAGGCTATTTGGGTGTAATCCTAGAAATTTACCAATTTAGACAAGTCATTCCAATTATATAGATAATACTTATTATGGTGGTCTCGAATAGTATACAAGCCAAGTTCTAAAGTTTACAAGTCACCGGTACACTCATAGATTTGTGATTTTTGAAAATTTCACAATTTTTGGAAATAATGTTATGTGTGCAGCTATGTAATTTAGACTTTAAACAAAAACATGCTAAAAAATTTTAAATTTTGATATATTGAGCGCATTTTAAGTATATTTTGAAAAAGTTTAGGACAAGTAAGTGTTCTAATTCTCCAATCCCCCCACTTAAGTTAAACAACATCCTCGTTGTTTGTATCAAAGATTAAAAACTGGAAAATAAAAGAATTAGAACAGAAAAACTCCCCTGAGATTTGCTCGGTATGATCCTCCATTATTCGTATAAGAGCAAAAATCAACTTTCTTGTGGATGAGAACGTGTAAGCTTCAAAAATGATGTATCCACAAGAATGCAGGAATCTATAATACCATTCAGACTTTAACACACCTGAGTTAAGAAGGTTCAAACTTGCATAGTACATTAGTAGTTATTAAAAATAAAACTAAAAAATTAAAATGAAAATTATCAGGTAAGTCGATACGCCGTATCTTATGGAAAAAGATACGCCGTATCGATCCTGGAATTAGTACGAATCAGAATAGAAGATGCGTCGCATCCTTAACCAGGGATGCACCGCATTAAAATACTGACAGAAAGTTTTAAAGTCAAAAATAAAAATGCAGAAAATTAAATAAAATATGACCAGTGCAGGTGATGCGTCGCATCTTAGGATGGAGATGCGCCGTATCTTCTGCAGGTCTGACAGACTCGACACAGAACAGAAAAGTAAATATTTTCTCCGGGTTGTCTCCTGGTCAGCACTTGTCTTTATTCCAGAGTCTTCAAGTTAGACTCACGTTCAGCTTCTTAATATCGATCACTGAAAGAGTCGGAAGCATCGCGCTCCCTCATCGCCAGTCCAGTAATATTGAACACTCCTTGCTCGTCCTTAATTTCCACGCCATTCTTCTTTAATATCTGTATAAATAAAGTTCTGTCCCTTTCGGGCAGAGATGACAAAATGATAGACGGAAAATTCTTATTATTATAAAGGCATAAATAAGCAAGGTGGGGTGGTAGTTCAATATGCACATCATTATTCAAATTTGTATTCTCAACTATTCCCCTCCGTTTGTTAATTACTTCGCAATCATACCACTCATCATCAGAATCATTAACAATATCGCGCCTAAGTTCGGTAGGTACATTAAGGTCAATAAATTCCTCGAAGTTCTCATGATTAGGATTAGTTGAGTTGTTTTGAATCAATGTTTCTCCCATAAGCCTAGCTTCAAGATCGAGGTCCATACGTTCTCTTAATCCTAGTACATAGACGCCTCTAATTATGCTCTTAGCAGGATTTTGGCACTTATAGACTAGTTTATTATTCCCTACCTTTAATGAGATTTTTCTTTTAAACACATCAATCTTAGCATGGGCGGTAGACAAGAAAGGTCTTCCAAGGATTAAAGGAATCTTAATATCCTCAGGCATATCTAATATAACAAAGTCTACGGGGAAAACAAACTTCTCGATCTTAACTAGCACATTTTTAGCAATCCTTTCAGGTTGTTTTACCATTTTATCAGCCAATTCAATAAGCAACTTAGTTGGTGCTAATTTTCCTAGTCCTAGAGTAGTGAATGTCTTAAGGGGCATAACACTAACGCTAGCTCCTAAGTCAGCTAACACATTATTGAAAGATATATCATTAATTGAACAAGGTAAAGTAAAACTTCCTGGGTCCTTTTCTTTATAAGGCAAGGCATGTAAGTCGGTTGCAGAGCTCTCTTCTTTCATTATAGCCTTGATCTCCTCTTCAATCTTTGTCTTCTCTTTGAGTAGCCTCCTTAAACTGATTGAAGAATTAAAGAAAAATTCAGGCTTTGCAACATCATTACCATTCATCAATCTTCTAGGTATGTTAGGCGTGACTTCCTCAGTGGTGCTTATGGCCTTGACATGATCTCTTGGGTTAGTTTCAGTTGAGCTCGGTAAACTTCCGTATCCCCTTTCTTGAAGAACTTTGCTCATTTGTCCAATTTTTTGTTCCAATGCTTTGATCGAAGCTCCTTTATTTCTTGTAATAGTATCTGTTGAAGCTCGGATTTCTTTGATCATAGCAGTGTTCTCTTCATGTCTTTTAGCAGCATCGGCCATAATTTGCTTTAGAGTGTCATCCAAAGTCTGCCTCCTCTCTTGATAAGTGGGATTAAAGTTGTTCCTTTGATAGTATCCCAGAGCAGCTTCCCTAAATCTTCCTGAAGGTCGGAATGGTTGTCCAAATTGTGTGTAGTATGCTTCTTCAAAAGTCTCACTTTCATTCTTATTAGGGCAATCTTTAGTGTAGTGAGGTCCTTCGCATTTTTCACATCCAACTTGGGCAGCATAAACTTTCTCATCACGCTTCTTCATCTCTCTACTAATTTTATCCAATTGAGCTTGAATTGCAGCAAACCCGTCAAAATTAGTGCTGCTCTTAGATCTAGTAGAGGTTCCATCATGCCATTTTTGAGAGTGATCAGCAGCTTCTTGGATAGCTTTTCTAGCATTGGCTGCACTCATTTGAGGCACAGCTCCCTTAGCATCCAAGATTTGTCTAGTAGGCACGTCCAATCCTTGATAAAACAATATTATCTCCTGCATTGGACTTAGATAATGTTGAGGACATTTCATCAATAAGTCTTTAAATCGTTCCCAAGCTTGATAAAGAGTTTCATCAGGCTCTTGCTTGAAACTGTTCATAGCCTCTATCTTTTTAGCGGTTTTAGTAGGTGGACAATATCTTTTCAGGAATTTGCTCTTCAAATCTTCCCATGTTGTGATTGAACTAGCAGGTTCATTCCTTAGCCACTTATTAGCAGCTCCTTTAAGCGAAATTGGAAAGATTCTTAGCATAAGTTGATCATCAGAGACTCCTTTTGTAGTAAACAAATCTGCAATCTCGAGGACTTTTTCAACATGTTCATTAGCATCTTCATGTTCTGTTCCACTGAAAGCATTTTCTCTTAGCTCCTTGAGAAACTGACCCTTCAACTCAAACTTTGACTTTTCATCAAACTTTGGTCTAGCAACTCCTGAACTGTAATCAGCACGGGTTTTGTTCATGTATTCCTCCATAGTAGTGTTTTCCGCCATTGTTTCTGTTTCTTCTTCCTCTTTCTCTTCAGAAAAGTAATCAAGCTCGAACGAACTTGAGATATCAAAGCTTTTTGTGTTGAAAATCCTTTTAAGCGAATGTAAGGCTCGTTCAGGATCTTCGAAAGGTATAATCAAGTTCTTAGTTGAACTCCTGGTCATGCACTTCCTGAAACCATCACAAAAGCATCAGTAGGGTATGTTCAAGAAAGTAATATATCAGAAAATTAACAACGAAAACGGAATACGAAAAATAAAAGTTACTGATATCTGCACACGATGCGCCGTATCCAAAAAGTCGGATACGCCGTATCTTATAATCGTTAAAATTTAATCAGACTTTTATTCAGAAATCAGATACGCCGCTTATAATTTTAGAATGCGCCGTATCAGGTTTAATTATCAAAAATCGATTATATTTATTAAAATTAAATGTGTCGTATTAACAAAAGCTAATGCGCCGTATTTTCATTACGTTTCAAAATACAAGATTTTTGATTTAGTAGATGCGCCGTATTGATGAACTCAAATAAGTACATTTTATTACTATCATTTATCCTATTAATTTGACTTGTTTTACTATATTATGTATGAGGATTGATACTTAATCGTTTACTTTTGTAATTCTCAGGTAAAAACAAGCATTTGGTGAAACTTGGCGATTTTGGACTAATAATGGAGCAAAACGTACATAAAGTGGAAGTCTACTGACATGGACAAGATCAAGTCAATTCTGCTCCAGATGCGCCGCATCTCACTATCAACATGCGCCGCATCTCTATCAAGATATCACCAGATACGATCCAAGATACAAGAGGACATGCGCCGCATCTAATAAAGAGTTACGCCGCATCTTCTGGCGGTGTACGAATATTCCTGAATATTATAATCTTGGACCCCACGCGAAGTTACGTACATGCGCCGCACCTACTTAAGTAGATGCGCCGCATCTTCCCTCAGACACAAACTATAAATACCCCGTAGACCAGACACATTAGAGTTCCAGAAGTTCGGAAGTTCGAAAACCTAAAGACCGAACAGAAGAGAAGGACGAATTCAGTCAAGAAGGCAGCACAAGACACACCCAAATCTAAGATACAAGAGCTGTAAGAAGGTGCTGCATGTATTTAATTCATTAAGTAGTTTTGTTTTTGTTTTAGCAAACTTTAATTTCATCAGGATTGGTGGCTTGTGTAATGTGACAACGGAAAGATTGCACTCCCTTTAATACTTGCTTTCCCATCAATTAAAGTTTATATGTTGATGTCTTTGGTTACTACTTATTAGTGCATTGATAACCTCTGTGTTTATTAGTGGCTTGCGGGCACCCGACTGCGGGACAAGGTGTGGCTCCCACGGTTGTTTCTAAATTGATCACTTAGGAATAACTTTTAGACATAAGTAATCATTAAGGGTTTACTCGCCGATGAGAATAGGACCAACGAGAAAGGGTTAATTACATACACTTCATATAAAGCTATCAATAAAACAAGTGACAATCTACTTAATCATAAGGACAGCCCTCTTATTGTCTCTAGTATCTATCTGTGTACGTGTGTGCTACTTGCTGATTCGTGCCTATTGTTTATTTTATTATTTAATTGCAAACAAAACTGTGCCAGTCTCTCAGGCTGAAACCCCCTTGCGTTAGGATATTAAAATACTGATTAGATTAACTAGATTATACGTTCCACTCTTAGTGATCGACACTCTACTTACCATTATCTTCATACTGACCGGGTACACTGCTCGTTAAGTGTGTGTGTGTTATTGATAAGTCGGCTAAATATAAATTTAAAACTTGAGTAGGCATTAAAACTGCTAAACCGCAACGACACATCACGCGCATCAAGTTTTTGGCGCCGCTGCCGGGGAGTGAATTGTTATTTTCTGTTAATTTGATTAGTATTTTAATTAGGTTTTTCTTTTTATTAGATTAATTGCATCATTGTACTATTTTGCATATTTGTTGTATTGTGTATTATTTGTTTGCTTTAATTTTTCTTTTTGTGTGTTTATTTTTGTTCGTGTGTTTTATTTTTTTATTTTTATTTTTCGTATTTTTGTGTTCTGCTATCGTTGTTCTGTGCTAAATCAAACGATACGGCGCATCTGATCTCTCAGATACGGCGTATTGCGTTTAATTTTTATATACAACGCGTTTAATTAATTCGATACGACGCATCTTTTCCCCAAGATACGGCGTATCTGTTTTTAACAAGAAAATTTTTCTAAGCGATAAAGTAATACGACGCATCTGCTTTTGTAGATACGGCGTATCTGTTTTGATAAAAATTTTTCTAAACGTTAACGCCATACGACGCATCTGCTTTCGCAGATACGGCGTATCTATTATTTTAATTAAAAACAGTTTGCGAATTATTAAACAAATACGGCGTATCGATTTCGGTCGATACGGCGCATCTTACTGAATCAAAAATCTTTTATTTTTTAAACGTAACGAAAATACGGCGCATTAACTTTCGTTAATACGACGCATTTAATTTTAATTAGATAAATTGATTTTTTGATCAATTCGATACGGCGCATTCATAAATTCTAAGCGGCGTATCTATTTTCTGGATAAAGTCTGATTTAATTTTAACGATCATAAGATACGGCGTATCCAACTCTTTGGATACGGCGCATCGTCTGCAGATATCAGCAACTTTTATTCTTTTCTAATTTCCGAACGGAAAATATTCTGACTTACCCTTATGCTTGGAAGCTTTTACTTTGAAATCTTCTTGTTCTTAATTTTCAGGCACAATGTTCGATATTTTCTCCAACTGGTTCGGAAGACCCCAAAGAAGCCTTACTATGGAAGAGTTTGCGGTACTAATCGCTCAAGCCAATGAACAAGAACATCATGAAGCAAGGAACTTTATCACCGAATTCAAAGGCAGTCATGAGCTTTTACTAAAGGAACAAAACAATATGATCAATGGTTTGGCAATTGAAGTGCACCAATTGTCAACGGTGCTTAACAAGGTTCTTTTGGTAAGACACGATCTGAAAGGAATTACAACTAGAGGCGGAAAGTCAACCTTTCAAATCGGAGAGACGCCCGAGGATGACAGTACAAACAAAATTTCCCCTGAATCTTTATCACCTGAGCAAGAGCAACCTAAAGAGACTGATCCAGAACCTGTGACTAGAAAAGAACCTTCTGTTGAACCTAAACGATCAACACCACCTTTCCCACACAGGGCAAGGAAAGAGAAAGAAGATGCCTATCAAAAGAAATTCCTGGAGAATCTCAAGCAGCTGCAGCTTAGTATACCATTTATGGAAGCCCTAGTGCAAATGCCAAAATATGCTAAATATCTGAAGAGCTTGCTTACAAACAAGTCTAAACTCGAAGAGGCTTGCACCGTAACAATGGGAAAAAGAAGCTCTGCGGCATTGCTCAACGAACTTCCGTCTAAAGAAAAAGATCCAGGGAGTTTCACTATTCCTTGTCAAATTAAAAATTTGCATATTGAAAATGCCTTAGCCGACCTAGGAGCTAGTATAAGTCTTATGCCCTCTTCTATGTATGATAAATTAGGTCTTGGTGAACCAAAACCTACTAGGATGTGCTTAGAACTAGCTGATAGGTCCATACAATACCCATTAGGAATAGCGGAAAATATATTAATAAAAGTTGATAAATTTGAATTACCTATCGACTTCGTTATCCTCGATATGCCTGAAAATTCTAGAACTCCTATAATATTAGGGAGACCATTTTTAGCCACTGCTAGGGCCATGATTGATGTTTTTAATAAAAAAATAACTCTTACCATAGGAAAAGATGAAGTTGAATTTAACATGGAACAATCTATGAGTAAAGATAATTCCGATGATGATGAATGCTATAATATCGATGTTTCTGACGACACGATTAATCAATTTACTCAGAGATTGTTAAAAAATAATTTGCTTGATTCTTTTCTGCTTAAAAATTTAGAAAACACAATTGCTATAGAAGATCAAGTTGATGAGAATGCTATTGATTATAATTTCGCTGCTGATTCTGCTGTATGTAATGAGATACGGCGCATCGAAAACCTCGATGCGGCGCATCTATCTGATGACAGCAACGATATGATTAAAGAACAGGTTTATTCCGCTAGTGCTACTGAAATTAATAATGTTAAACCTGTGCTTAAGGATCTTCCTTCTACTTTGGAATATGCTTATTTAAACGGAAATACTAATTCACCCGTTATTATTGCATCTGACTTAACGCCAAAAGAAAAAGAGTCTCTTTTGCAGGTACTATATAAACGAAGAGGAGCATTAGCATGGAGTATGTCTGATATTAAGGGAATTAGCCCGTCATTTTGTACACATAAAATCCTTATGGAGGATGAATTCAAACCAACTATCCAACCTCAAAGGCGTTTGAATCCAAAAGTCCAAGATGTGGTAAAAAATGAAATCGTAAAGTTACTTGACTCCGGACTTATCTACCCAATTTCCGACAGTTCGTGGGTCAGTCCTATCCACGTTGTACCAAAAAAAGGAGGAATGACGGTAGTACTCAATGACGACAATGAGCTAATCCCTTCAAGAACTGTTACCGGATGGAGAGTTTGCATCGACTACCGCAAACTCAATGATGCTACGCGAAAAGATCACTTCCCTCTTCCATTTATTGATCAAATGTTAGAAAGACTATCAGGATATGATTATTATTGTTTTTTGGATGGTTTTTCAGGTTTCTTCCAAATACCCATTGCCCCCGAGGATCAAGAGAAGACGACTTTCACCTGCCCTTATGGAACCTTCGCCTATAGGAGAATGCCGTTCGGACTATGCAACGCCCCTGCTACTTTTCAACGTTGTATGACGGCTATCTTCCATGATATGGTAGAAGACTTTATGGAAGTCTTCATGGACGACTTTTCGGTGTTCGGTAACTCATTTAATGATTGTCTCTTTAAACTTGATAGAATGCTTGCTAGGTGTGAAGAAACTAACCTTGTTCTTAATTGGGAAAAATGTCACTTTATGGTTAGAGAGGGAATTGTGTTAGGGCATAAAATTTCTGGGAAAGGTATAGAAGTTGATAAAGCTAAAATTGATGTAATTGCTAAACTACCTTACCCCACTAATGTTAAAGGTGTTAGAAGTTTTTTAGGGCATGCTGGATTTTACCGTAGGTTCATAAAGGATTTTTCAATGATATCTAGGCCTATGACCCAATTATTACTAAAAGATGCGAAGTTTGATTTTTCTAATGATTGCAAAAAGGCATTTAATATACTTAAAGAAAAACTAACTTCCGCACCTATTATAATTTCGCCAGATTGGAATTTACCTTTTGAACTAATGTGTGATGCTAGTGATTATGCTGTTGGAGCTGTGCTTGGCCAAAGGATAGATAAGAAATTTAATCCAATCTATTATGCTAGCAAAACATTGAATAATGCCCAAGAACACTACACAACCACGGAAAAAGAACTTCTAGCAGTAGTTTTTGCATTCGATAAATTTAGATCATATCTTATATTGTCAAAGACTGTGGTTTACACTGACCATTCTGCTTTGAAGTATTTGTTCAATAAACAGGATGCCAAGCCAAGGCTTATTAGGTGGGTTTTATTGCTCCAAGGATTCGATATTGAAATTAAAGATAAAAAGGGTGCCGAGAATCTAGCTGCTGACCACTTATCTAGACTTGAAAACCCTGATATGGAGGTGCTTGACGAAAGGGAAATAGCTGATGACTTCCCTGATGAACACCTTATGATGGTAGGAATTAAGAGCAATAATAATGGACCATGGTACGCCGATTTTATAAACTTTATTGTTGCAAATGAAATTCCAAAAGGACTTACATCCGACGAGAAAAGGAGGTTTATAACTCGCTCTAGCGAGTATATTTGGGATGAACCTTATGCCTTTAAATTATGTCCTGACAATATTATACGAAGATGCGTAGATGGTGATGACATTCCTGCAATATTGGCACATTGCCATTCAGGACCAACAGGGGGGCATCACGGTACAGTCGTCACAAGAAGAAAAATTCTTGACGCGGGATTTTATTGGCCCACTATGCTGGAGGATGCGAAAGATTATATAAAAGGATGTGACGCGTGTCAACGATCTGGAAATATTACATCAAGGAACGAAATGCCGCAAAACTATATCCAGGTATGTGAAGTTTTCGACATATGGGGATTAGACTTCATGGGACCGTTTCCTGAATCTAAAGGTAATAAATATATTTTGGTTGCTGTTGATTACGTATCAAAATGGGTAGAAGCGCAAGCATCTCCAACAAACGACAGCAAGGTAGTACTTAAATTTTTACAAGGTTTGTTCTCTAGGTTTGGAATTCCTAAAGCATTGATTAGTGATAGGGGAACACACTTTTGTAATCACCATCTTGGAAGAGCCTTGCAGAAATATGGAGTGTATCATAGGGTTTCCACCGCATACCATCCTCAATCAAATGGTCAAACTGAAGTAACCAATAGAGCTATAAAACGAATTCTTGAAAAAAACGACTGGTTATAATCCTAAAGGGTGGTCTGACAAGTTGGATGATGCTTTATGGGCATTCCGTACAGCCTATAAGACACCGACGGGATGCACTCCATTCCGTCTTGTATACGGAAAAGCATGCCACCTACCGGTCGAAATTGAACAAAGTGCGTATTGGGCTTTAACGAATTGTAATATGGATATGGAAGCTGCAACGAAAAACCGTTTCATGGAACTTAACGAACTCTATGAACTAAGAGATGAGGCCTACAAGAATACTAAGATCTACAAAGAAAGAACTAAAAGATGGCATGACTCGAGGTTACGTGGGGATAAAACGTTTGCTATCGGAGAGAGAGTGCTACTATTTAATTCTAGATTAAAGATGTATCCTGGTAAACTTAAATCAAGATGGACGGGTCCGTTCGTTGTCAAGAAAGTGTATCCATACGGAACAATTGAAATATGCGATAAAAATGGTTATATATTCAAAGTAAACGGGCAACGTGTGAAGAAATACTTTGATAATAAAATTGAGGATAATGAGAGCGAGGTGGTGGAGTTTGAGCCCGACGTAATGAACTAAAGAGCTGAACGTGAGTCTAACTTGAAGACTCTGGAATAAAGACAAGTGCTTGCCGGGAGACAACCCGGAAAATTTATCTTTTACTGTTTTCTGTGTCGAGTCAGTCCAGGCCGCACGAAGATACGGCGCATCTCAGTCCTGAGATGCGACGCATCCTCTGCAATGGTCATATCTTATTTTATTTTTCTGCATTTTAATTTTCGACTTTAAAACTTTTTATCAGTTATTTTAATGCGGCGCATCCCTGGTTAAGGATGCGGCGCATCTTTATTCTGATCCGTATTTATTCCAGGCTCGATACGGCGTATCTTCTTCAATAGGATACGGCGCATCGACTGACCTGATGATTTTCAGTTTTAATTTTTAAGTTTTATTTTTACCTAACTACTAATGTATTATGCAAGTTGAACCTTTCTTATCTTAGGTGTGTTTTAAAGTGTTGGTGGTATTATAGTTTCCTGAATTTCCTGTGGATACATCAAGCATGAAGCTTTAACGTTCTAATCCACAAGAAAGATGATTTTTGCTCATATACAAATGGAGGATCATACCGAGCAAATCTCAGGGGAGTTTTTCCGTTCTAATTCTTTTATTTCCAGTTTTTAACCTTTTATACAAACAACGAGGACGTTGTTTAACTTAAGTGGGGGGATAGGAGAATTAGAACACTTAACACTTACTTGTCCTAAACTTTTTCAAAAATTATGCTTAAACTGTGCTTAATATATCAAACTTAAAAAAATTTTTTAGCATGTTTTTGTTTAAGATCTAAGTTGCATAACTGCACACATGACATTATTTTCAAAAATTGTGATTTTCCAAAATTCACAAATCTATGAGTGTGCCGGTGACTTGTAAACTTTAGAACTTGGCTTGTATACTATTCGAGACCACCATAATGAGTATTATTTATTTAATTGGAATGACTTGTCTAACTTGGTAAAATTCTAGGATTACACCCAAAAAAAGCCTTTATATGTTATGTGTTATTAGCTAACTACACTGGTTAGTTAACCCCCGTATAAAACCTTTTGTTACTCTCACTTTTAGAGTAAGATACCCCTAGAAAAACACTCAGAACCATTCCTTTCGTTTCTTACACCTATGTTTATAAATGTTTCGTTACACCTTAAACCTTAGCCTACCCTGTAGATTAGAATCCGTGGTTGGTTAATTGCTATAGGCAGAGTGTGTTTCCTTACATTACCTGTGTTCGCGTGCGTAATTCATTATATATGGTTAGGTCGGGAAATTGCACAATGCAATTGGAGTGAAAGTAAATATTGTATATTTTAGAGTTTATTTTTCGTGTGTTTACTACTTTCACTATTTACCATTATTTCTGAAAAGTATGAATAAAAATTATCCGGAAAGAAAGTTATAGTGATGTGGTGAAATTTTACACATCTATGTTTATGTTTCAAGTTAAAAAAAAAAAAAAAAAAAAAAAAAAAAAAAAAAAAAAAAAAAAAAAAAAAATCGAAAAAATGAGAAAAGAAAAAGAAAGAAAAAAGAGTTGGATGTTTATTTTAAGCCAACGATGTAAAGTTATGTAAGTGGTTCATATGGCCACTATTTGTTGTATTATATCTATGGATTGAATGGGAATTGGCAGTTATGGGAATGCCAATTAAGGATTATTCTTTGATTAAGATTTTGTTGAGTATAATTCGTGTCTACCTAAAGCGTGTGTTTCAAGTGTTAAAGCGTGAGTTATTCAATGATATGAGTCTTATTCATGGGATGGTTGGGATAGTGATTAACCACACTTAGGATTTTAATTTATTTGTTTTGTTTATTTTTATTTTTACACCAATTTATATCCCAAATGTTATCCATACCCTGTATTGTTCTTTATCCAACCGAACCTTTGATTTATTGAGATTAGGGATTTGAGCAATCTTAAGTATCGTAGTCGTGGATTCGGCTATGTATTTATGATTTTGTCGCCCTTTTTGATATATTATTATTGGTGAAGTTTGGACCTATCTTTAGCCTATTCGAGTTAAGGATTTGAGCAATTGCAAGTATCGTGTTCGTGGATTCGATCATGTATTTGTGATTTTGTCGCCTTTTCTGGAATTTGAGATCGATAGTGAAATAAGAATAATTAACCCTTAAGCCTAAAAACCCTTTTTACCGCTTTAGACTTGTTATTCCTTAGCTTTAGTGGTGGAGATGTGTATACTTGCCAAGCTTATGATAGAATATTCGTCGCGACTGGACAGTTAAACGATTAGATTTTGCTTTTATCGACTTATTTTATTTTACTTCTAATTCGTTAAGTGTTTAGTTGTGTGATTATGAAATAAACGAATACATGCTTAAATATAAAAATAAATCCTAACATCTTTTAGGATACATTTTCATGAGATTTAATCTAAGGTTTACTTGGGGACAAGTAAAGTTCAAGTGGGGGGATATTTGATGAACTCAAATAAGTACATTTTATTACTATCATTTATCCTATTAATTTGACTTGTTTTACTATATTATGTATGAGGATTGATACTTAATCGTTTACTTTTGTAATTCTCAGGTAAAAACAAGCATTTGGTGAAACTTGGCGATTTTGGACTAATAATGGAGCAAAACGTACATAAAGTGGAAGTCTACTGACATGGACAAGATCAAGTCAATTCTGCTCCAGATGCGCCGCATCTCACTATCAACATGCGCCGCATCTCTATCAAGATATCACCAGATACGATCCAAGATACAAGAGGACATGCGCCGCATCTAATAAAGAGTTACGCCGCATCTTCTGGCGGTGTACGAATATTCCTGAATATTATAATCTTGGACCCCACGCGAAGTTACGTACATGCGCCGCACCTACTTAAGTAGATGCGCCGCATCTTCCCTCAGACACAAACTATAAATACCCCGTAGACCAGACACATTAGAGTTCCAGAAGTTCGGAAGTTCGAAAACCTAAAGACCGAACAGAAGAGAAGGACGAATTCAGTCAAGAAGGCAGCACAAGACACACCCAAATCTAAGATACAAGAGCTGTAAGAAGGTGCTGCATGTATTTAATTCATTAAGTAGTTTTGTTTTATTGTTTTAGCAAACTTTAATTCATCAGGATTGGTGGCTTGTGTAATGTGACAACGGAAAGATTGCACTCCCTTTAATACTTGCTTTCCCATCAATTAAAGTTTATATGTTGATGTCTTTGGTTACTACTTATTAGTGCATTGATAACCTCTGTGTTTATTAGTGGCTTGCGGGCACCCGACTGCGGGACAAGGTGTGGCTCCCACGGTTGTTTCTAAATTGATCACTTAGGAATAACTTTTAGACATAAGTAATCATTAAGGGTTTACTCGCCGATGAGAATAGGACCAACGAGAAAGGGTTAATTACATACACTTCATATAAAGCTATCAATAAAACAAGTGACAATCTACTTAATTATAAGGACAGCCCTCTTATTGTCTCGAGTATCTATCTGTGTACGTGTGTGCTACTTGCTGATTCGTGCCTATTTGTTTATTTTATTATTTAATTGCAAACAAAACTGTGCCAGTCTCTCAGGCTGAAAACCCCTTGCGTTAGGATATTAAAATACTGATTAGATTAACGAGATAATACGTTCCACTCTTAGTGATCGACACTCTACTTACCATTATCTTCATACTGACCGGGTACACTGCTCGTTAAGTGTGTGTGTTATTGATAAGTCGGCTAAATATAAATTTAAAACTTGAGTAGGCATTAAAACTGCTAAACCGCAACGACACATCACGCGCATCACGCCGTATCGATAAAAATCGATGCGTCGTATCTGTTTAATAATTCGAAAACTGTTTTTAATTTAAATCGAAAATACGCCGTATCTGTTAAAACAGATGCGTCGTATGGCGTTAGGGTTTAGAAAAATTTCTTATTAAAAACAGAATACGCCGTATCTTGGGGAAAGATGCGTCGTACTCGAATTTATTAAACGCGTTGTTTTTATAAAAATTAAACGCAATACGCCGTATCTGTGAAAACAGATGCGCCGTATCGTTTGTATCAGCTCAATACAACGATAGCAGAATGCAGAAAAATAGAAAAAGAAAAACAAAAATAAAAACAAACGAAAAGAAACAAAAATTAAAGAAAATAAAAAAAAAACACACAAAAACAGAAAATATGCAAATAATACAATGAATGCAATTTATCTAATATATAACAGGGTTAGTGGTTAGAATCTAAAAATTAAAAAGAAAAACCTAATTAAAATACTAATCAAATTAACAGATAATAACAATTCACTCCCCGGCAACGCAAGGGGGTTTCAGCCTGAGAGACTGGCACGGTTTGGTTATGATTAAATAGTAAACTATATTAACGAGCACGAATCAGCGATTAGCACACACGTACACAGATAGATACTTGAGACAATAAGAAGACCTGTCCTGATAATTAAGTAGCTTGTCACTTGTTTTATTGCTAGTTTTATATGAAATGTATATAATTAACCCTTTCTCGTTGGCTCTAATCTTATCGGCGAGTAAACCCTTAATGATCACTTATGTCTATCCCACTATCCAAGAATATTGAGCATTTGTGATGCCCACGTTTCGTATACGCTAGAATAGACAGGCGAGGAAGGGGCATGGCGACCCAAGCAATGCTCAACTAGACACAGAGGTTATCAATACACTAATAAAAGTTACCAAAGACATCAACATATAAACTTTAATTAATGGGAAAGCAATTTTAAGGGGTGCCCATGATTTTCCGTAGTCACATGGAATCGGCCCATCAATCCTGATGAATTAAAGTGTACTAATACAATAAAACAAAACTACTTAATGAATTGAATACATGCAGGACCTTCTTACAGCTCTTGTATCTTCGTTTATGGTGTGTCTTGTGCTGCTAATACGTCTGAATTCGGCTCTAGGGTTTCTTCTTTGAAAGCTTCGTCTGTATGATCCCGAAATTCATCTGGCCTTGGGGTATTTATAGTTTCTGTCTGAGGGTTAGATGCGGCGCATAGGATAAGTAGATGCGGCGCATTGACTTAACTTCGCGTGGGGTCCAAGATTAATATATTCAAGAATATTCGAGTTTAATTCAATTTGAAATTTCTTGTGGTTTTTAATATTGTTTTATATATAATATATATACTCATTCCAGCAGCACTAGCATAGTACTAGCAGTAGTAACTCTGCTTCAGCAGGACTACCTTAGTACTAGCAGTAGCAACTCTGCTCCAACATTATTGGTCATTCTTTGTTTAATTCGATGTGTGAAATCTTAGACGAACCCGAGGCACCAAAACAGCTAGAAGCAAAAGCATCAGGTAAAAACATAAATAAAGACAACATAATATATAATCCATTTAGGAAACATATCATCTCTAAGCACTTTCTTATTTCTTTGCACCAGGATCAACATCAGAAGGGCAGCAATATGAAGCGGTTGAATATGCACAAAACACCGAACCACCACTGCCTTCTATTGCCGAAACAGTCACACCAATCGAGCCAACCATTATGGAAGTAGCAGAAAAGACACCAACACAACAACAACATTCAGAAGGTAATACTCTTTTCGGAATTTCCATACAGCTAATCAAATAATAACAAATCACTCATTTTTTTATTAAATCCTTATTTCAATCTTCCATTACTATTGCAGAAATGGCAACACCACCATCTGCATACACAGGTATGCAAACCAGATCCAAAATAGAAGCAACCTCCGAAAACACTCGCAAAACAGCCAAACGACCACTATTTGCAGAGGAATCATCAGACACCATAAAGAAGAAAACTTAATATGCACACCATAAGAATGACTCATGCTTTTGATGACTGCTGCAGCCTACTTAAAAGCAGTCTAAAAACAATCACTTATGTAAATATCTATCAGTACTATTAATGGTCCTGTACAATAACTTATGTAAATATCTAGAAGTACTAGCGCCGGTTATGGCTACCTACTTTTGCCAACAAACAGATGTATAGCACTCTATTTTGTATAACCATTATGACCAATCATGTACACAAAAACTTTCCTGTTCAATGGCAGTTGCAATCTATATTTGGTGGCCCATTTTGTTAACAAAATTCTCTTATTATTGTTTACCTTCCAGTTCTGCATAAAACACTTAACTACCAGTTTATAAATGGCCACGATACACTGACCAAAACTAAGATACACATAAACAGATCTTAAAAAAAAATTAAAGAGAAACTCTTAATCAGCAACACAGTAACAGCCAACCACATTCAAACAAGCTAACACAGTTTTACAACCATTTAAACATGACAATTCTCGAAAAAAAAACAACTTTCAAAAAGTGACAGTTAAACAAAAGTTCATATGCAACAAAAATTACAATGTCTGTTCACCCTTTAAACAACAACACTAGCAGTACCAATATTTTATATAAAAAATTTACCCACTTTTCATTTAAGAATATCTACCATCGCCATTTGAAAAATACCAAAACAACATTACACAATGTAAAATAACATAGGCAACAAAATGACATAAAAACTTATATTTTTATTAACATTTACATAGCCATTCTACAAATTACAGCTACACTGAAACTTTGTTACAATCAAAATACATACCATATATTAGCTACGAAGTACCAGTACACCTAGATGCAAACCTAACCTTTTTACCAGACAAAGCAACACAAAAGACTACTACACTTCAACAAGCTTACCCATACAAAACACCCACAGACGAGCAAACTTATTTGAATTTCTTAATTTTCTTAATAACCCTGGATTTCTCACCAGCACGTAAAGCAGCAGCATGACTCATGTGGATCAAACGCCCAATTTCAGCAATATCCTCTTGCTCCGCATCCCTCAAATTTGCAAGGCACTCATCCAGAACAGGGTCCCTCATAAACTTCTTCAGCTCAATAATTATTCCATGCCTATGTTCAACCCTAGCCAGTATCTCTTCTATCATTTCATTATAGCTCTTTTCATCACCCTTATATGCTTCCTTCTCCCGCGAAAAAATAGCCTGCAGAACCCTATCAATTCGCCGATCACCAATTTGATGGGCAATTTTTAAACACTTTGGAAACCTAGGAGACATCCCGTTTGAATCAACAAAGCTTTTCAGCTTAATGAATTCTTATTAGGGATACCGCTTCGTAAACCCTAAATACCCAAATGTTCTTATTAGGGATACCGCTTCGTGAACCCTAAATACCCAAATGTATTAAACATGAAGAGAAAAAAAATAAGAGCCACACAACTAAGGCCCAAAAAAAAGGAAATGACTGATCCAATAAGGGGGGAAATAAATAGGCCCAACTTACACCAACTAAAATAACAAAAACAAAAAACAATCCAACCTTAGTTGTCTCTCTCCTATTGGTTGTTACCTCTAAATGGCACTGTTTAGGCCACTGTATTTCACTATGTCTCCACTGTAGCAAACCGTTTCCATAGCAAATAAATTGCACCGCCTCATCATCTACACCACTTCTACTATAATCTAGACCCTTCACTACCCTAATCACACTACGCACAGATCTCATATACCATTATTTCTTTCAATCAAACGCACAGCTCACACATACGAACCAGGAACCCACATACAAAACCAAACAAAATTCGAGATTCATCAATGTAAATATTCGATTTAAAGATGGCGAAGAAGAATTGCAGGTATGTGCTTTTATTAGTTTTTAATATTTAATGTTTTTGTGGGAAAAATTGATTGTTGTTATGTGTTATTTTTTTCAGAAAGTTCTTACATCTAAATAAGTATGAAGCTTTCTTTATGTCTATGTCGTTTAACGAGGTTGAATGGCTCAACATTTTCTCACAAAATTAAACACATTTAAAAAACCAAATAAACAAAACATCGAAAAAACACCACTGCAACATTTAAAAATTACAAAAAATACATTGAAATCTTTTTAAGAACGCACAAATACACAACAACGCGCGCATAAAAAAAAAAAAAAAAAAAAAAAAAAAAAAAAAAAAAAAAAAAAAAAGGTTCTTACCACAAACAACATATACCTAAACAATCCCGCAGCATCGCGCGGGTTACCCCGCTCGTTAATTGCTAACAAGTGGTGCATAATCGCGCGGGTTACCCCACTTTGTGTTGTATATTATTCTTTGTATCACATTCCACACTGAGTGAAAATAAAACCACTATGTGTTGTATATTTAACTTATGAAAATATTTTGAATTGTTTGAAGAACTGTACAATTTCGTGAAAATTATAACATGCATACACCTAATAACTATTAAAATATTTTCATAACAATTCGACGTATTAATCACGAGCCCTAGGTTCGCCACCGTGTTATTAAACTTGTTATGAGAACTATGATTTTTGTGAAATACAAGATTCTCTAAAGTTTGTATTACAAGTCTTCTGTAATTTTAATAACATGCATGCACCTAATAACTATTAGTTCTTGATCTATTAATGTGTTATTTTCATTTTGTCAAAGCCCTAACTCATGATAAACTGAAACATTTGTATACAATTAAATCTAAAGTAAAATACACCATTCGTCTTTACTGTTGTACCAAAACAACATATTGAGTCCCTTTTTTTGAAATAAATACACCAACCCTCCTCAACGTCTCCATTTCTTAACCTAGAGAATCCTTTCCACAAACGTCCGTTAGTGAGGTGGGTTCACTCACTACAAGAAAACAAAGAACGGGCGACGAGCTTAACGCCGACGACATAATGTCGTCGGCATCTAACACTAAACGACAAAAAACTGGCTTGACCGAGCCAAGGGTGCGTTGAATTTTTGAGTTGGTAAAATCCCGACAACATGTCGCCGGGATAATATTTAGAAAGTTTGACATTGCTAATAATGGTCAAAAACTGGGCGGGAATTTGCCCGCCCAATATATTGTCGACGACATGTCGTCGGTGAAGTATAAACCCAATAATTAATTGCCATTAGCGCGTGATTAGTGTTTGAATCAGATTTGTTTTGGCATTGGTGTTATTTTGCCAACGACTTGATGTCGGGATTTATTTAGGTCAAAATTTTGACTTTCTCCCGCGTGTTAATATTAGCGAATAATTGGGCGGGATTTTTTCCCGCCTTATGTTCCCGATGACATGTCGACGGGATTATATTCCCAAGCACATTATATACACTCTTATCCTCAAAACCACTCAACCTCACAACCTCTTATCTTCACACCAATCTCATGTTATCTTATCCTCAAAACCACTCAACCTCTTATCTTCACACCAATTTCAAAACTTGAGATGCAGCGATATAATCCTTTTATGTGTAATTGTAGAGCAGGAAATATAAAAAAAAAAGAAAATCACATCAACCAGATACATTTGGATGGGAATATTATGCATGTCCTCTTTCGAAGGTAAACAATTATGCATTTCTTATTTATGTAAATATACAAACAATCATATAATTACATTATTTATGTGACAACCAAGAGAAAAAGATCATGGATGTGGATATTTTATGTGGAAGAGTGAATTTGATGAGCAGTTACGAGTAACCTCTTCTGCTTCAACATCTCACGGTTCTGGATCTGCACCAACAGGGTGCTCAAACTGTAATGAAAAAGATCTTAGGATAAACATGCTGGAGACACAAAAGCAGGTGCTAGAGACAAGAGTATGGATGCTGGAGGCAAGACTTGAAATGGCAACGAATCTCGACGACCCCGACCACGCATGTCAATCGGCTGCAATACTCCGTGAGCTGTTAGGTGACTTGGACAATCTTCATATGTAATGATATTATTGTTGTTGTTTGTGTTGTTGTTTTTTGTGTTATTGTTTTTGTTTAATAAAATGTTGTTGTCGTTGTTGTAAAAACTTAAGTATCCATCAAGATTCAACCACAAGGGGCCGTTTGGTTTATGCTGTCCAAACAGGGGTGTTTTGATTATGCTGTTTGGTTAACAGTAGCCCACAAGGGCCGTTTGGTTTATGCTGTCCAAACAGGGGTGTTTGGGATTGCTTATTTCTGCACCAAAAGGGTGTTTGGGTTTATGAGCTTATTTGAAGGAACAATATCACAATTAACAAACACGAAGGCAAACATTTTATTTAAAACACACAAGAGTTCTCAACCACATACATTTCATACAGACTCAAACGAAACAACTTGACAAGCAAATGAAACAGATCAAACAAAACAAAAAAAGCAAACGAAACAGATCATACAGATCAAACAAAACAAAACAAGCGAACGAAACAGATCATACAGATCAAACAAAACAACTTGACATTCATTTTTTTTGCTGCTACTTCCCGCTTTGCTAGAACTTGCACCATCTTTTCCTTTTCCTTGCTTTCCTTTGCTTAATATGTTCAAACATATCTTCGAGATTTGTTACCCTACTTCCTAGATCATCAAGTTTGGTGTCCAACGTGCTTTCAGCTTCATCATCAGCAACAGCCTCCAAATACTCTCTGTAGTACGGCTTTTTCCTGAGCCATTCCAGAATTCGGTCTCTCATCCACGGTGCACAGTTCTTATAAGAACCATATTCATCATAAATTTCGTAGCCATATTCATTAAGAACTTCATTAAAGAGGAGCATCGACGATAAAACCTTTGACCACTCCTCTTCCGGCGTGTAACCATCCATTGTTATGTGTGTTTTGTGGGAATTAGTGATTTGATTATTTGTGTTTTGCTGATTTGAGGATGATCGGTTATATGTGGGAATTAATGATGGCCACTGATTGTCAATCTCCAGAGAGAAGAAAAGAATATATATGAAAGATAAGATAAGGAGACAGGATGAGATTTTTTTTGTAAGAGAATATATATAAAAGGATAAGTTTTATTATCCTTTAGTGTATTGCGTATACCTCGTGTACAACCATATTATCTCGGCTCATTCATTTAACATCTCGTGTAGAACCATATCATCTCGGATCATTCGTTAAACATCTCGTGTAAAACCATATCATCTCGGATCATTCGTTAAACATCTCGTATACAACCATATCATCTCGGATCATTCTTTTAACATATCGTGTAGAAAAATATCATCTCGGCTCATTCGTTTAACATCTCGTGTACAACCATATCATCTCGTATCATTCGTTAAACATCTCGTGTAGAACCATATCATCACGGATCATTCGTTAAACATCCCGTGTAGAACCATATCATCTCGGATCATTCGTTAAACATCTCGTGTAGAACCATATCATCTCGGATCATTCGTTAAACATCTCGTGTAGAACCATATCATCTCGGATCATTCGTTAAACATCTCGTGTACAACCATATCATCTCGGATCATTTGTTTAACATATCGTGTAGAACCATATCATCTCGGCTCATTCGTTTAACATCTCGTGTACAACCATAGCATCTCGGACCATTCATTAAACATCTCGTGTAGAACCATATCATCTCGGATCATTCGTTAAACATCTCGTGTAGAACCATATCATCTCGGATCCTTCGTTAAACATCCCGTGTAGAACAATATCATCTCGGATCATTCGTTAAATATCTCGTGTAGAACCATATCATCTCGGATCATTCGTTAAACATCTCGTGTACAACCATATCATCTCGGATCATTCGTTTAACATATCGTGTAGAACAATATCATCTCGGCTCATTCGTTTAACATCTCGTGTACAACCATATCATCTCGGATCATTCGTTAAACATCTCGTGTAGAACCATATCATCTCGGATCATTCGTTAAACATCTCGTGTAGAACCATATCATCTCGGATAATTCGTTAAACATCTCGTGTAGAACCATATCATCTCGGATCATTCGTTAAACATCTCATGTTGAACCATATCATCTCGGATCATTCGTTAAACATCTAGTGTACAACCATATCATCTCAGATCATTCGTTTAACATATCGTGTAGAACAATATCATCTCGGTCATTCGTTTAACATCTCGTGTAAAACCATATCATCTCGGATCATTCGTTAAACATCTCGTATACAACCATATCATCTCGGATCATTCTTTTAACATATCGTGTAGAAAAATATCATCTCGGCTCATTCGTTTAACATCTCGTGTACAACCATATCATCTCGGATAATTCGTTAAACATCTCGTGTAGAACCATATCATCTCGGATCATTCGTTAAACATCTCGAGTAGAACCATATCATCTCGGATCATTCGTTAAACATCTCGTGTAGAACCATATCATCTCGGATCATTCGTTAAACATCTCGTGTACAACCATATCATCTCGAATCATTCGTTTAACATATCATGTAGAACAATATCATCTCGGCTCATTCGTTTAACATCTCGTGTACAACCATATCATCTCGGATCATTCGTTTAACATATCTTGTAGAACAATATCATCTCGGCTCATTCGTTTAACATCTCGTGTAGAACCATATCATCTCGGCTCATTCGTTAAACATCTCGTGTAAAACCATATCATCTCGGCTCATTCGTTTAACATCTCGTGTATAACCATATCATCTCGGCTCATTCGTTTAACATCTCGTGTAGAACCATATCATCTCGGCTCATTCGTTTAACATCTCATGTAGAACCATATCATCTCGGCTCATTCGTTTAACATCTCGACTCATTTCGTACAGACTCAAACGAAACAACTTGACAAGCAAACGAAACTGATCAAACAAAACAACTCGATAAGAAAACGAAACAACTCGGCTCATTCGTTAAACGAAACAGGCGAGTTAATAAACTGCTTTACGCCTGGTGAGACATTGTGGTTAACACTTGGCCCATAGATAGGAATTGCATCTTTCAAACTAGAACAAGATAAGCTGAAACTTTGTTGTTGAGCACATGCATTGTACTGTGGACTTCTAAAAGTGCTCAACAATATCATGCCTTGTTTTCCTATAAATACTTGCATTGTATAGAGCTCTATAGTCATTAGCAATCATTTGTTAAACAGCTCTTATAAACTTCTTATAAAAGTATTTAATTTTAAATTAAAGTATTTAAATTTAATTATATATTAAATAAAAGTATTTATAAGAAATAAATTTTTTAAATATAAAGTCTTTAATTTTAATTATATATTAAATAAAAGTACTTAAATTAAATATTTTTTTTAATTTTATAATAGTATTTAATTTTAATTATATATTAAATAAAAGTATTTAAATTTAATATTTTTTTTCTTTTTATAAAAGTATTTAATTTAAATATATATTAAATAAAAGTATTTATATGAAATACATTTTTTTACTATATCCAATTCATACCGACGACGTGTCGTCGGTATTTATGTGTTAAAAACCACCCAAAAATTTCATTTATCCCGCCATATCACAAAACGACAAAGTTTCTCTCTTATTACCGACGAAGTGTTGAGAGGAATCGATACACTGTTAAGGTGGTTAAACCTTTGTGACTTTGTGTATATGATATATTAAGTTAATATGATTAAGTATGCGGAATCTACTTAATTACACTTAGAAGGTTATTTGTTTTATGGAAATGGAAAGTAATGCTTTTGTAACGAACAATGAACATGCAATGTTAACACCAAACGATTCTGTTAGGTTCGTAAAACACCCAATTATCTTAAACAGGATTTGAACACAAATTAAGCCAAGTGTTTTGCTAAACCGAGAACAATCCAAGTCACTGAGAGAACAGCCTCTCAGTGAGTCATCTTCAGGATGCTTAAGGCGAGTTCAATAAAGGACTCACTCTCAGGAAGGCGGTACTCCCTGAGTAGGACTTAAGCCAAAGAAGAAGATGATGGTTCAGTAAGTGTTGGACAAGAACTCACTGAACCCCCGTCTCCTCAACAACATAAAAGTGATTGAAGATTGAGGAACCAATGCCTGAAGAATAGGCGGGAACAATAGGGAAAGATCTGAGAAGATAAAAGTGTCAGACCGAACACTCTTCTCTTGTCAGATACCAACCTTCCCTATTGCGGCTAAAAGTCATGGAGTGTCAGCCAACAACTCCCAAAGTCTTATTAGCCCATTCCTATTGGTTCTTGGAAATGACAATTACTATTTGTAATTGTCAGACACGCTACCTCAACAACTTGTAATATTTTAATCACTTATACTTAGATTACTTGTGTATAAATAGATCAGATGGAGAGAAGTTAAGTGTGCTTTGTAAATTGAAAGCTTAGAACTTTTACAAAGTAACTTCTCTCCTACAAAGAGTATACAACTCACTGAGATACCTCAGTGGGTATATTGTTACCACTCAAGCAAAACTTGAGTTTCGATAGGAGACACCATAAACCCTTGTCTATTCAATCCCAAGTGTTTGTTCCGCAAAACACTTGGGTAATAGATTCTTGGAATTATTTCTAATAAGAATTTAAACGTTGAAAAATATTGTGTTTTTATATTCACGTATTATAAACTGTTAGAAATATTCTTTGCATTGATCTCAGTCATAAGCTCACTTAGTTTAACTTAATTGTTATTACTTGGTGTGCTAAGGGAACAACATATTTGTAGGATATAACCATCTTGATTGTGTGGATGATTCGGGTGGTCTTGGTTCATGGAAGATTAGATCCATGGTTTAGAGTTAGAGAGATGAGATGAACTAGAGAGAGAGAGGGAGACTCTTGAGAGAAAATCTGGATCTATTAGATTACTAAGTGAAATTGTGACAAGAGTTCGAACCCTTCCCATGTGTGGGAAGGGTTTTATATAGTTACTAATATTTGTGCCCCTAGTGGGCTGTGGAGTGAGCTGACAGTGGGGAAAGCCCCGACCCACTCCACAATAATAAATACGACTAGTCTAATAAAACTATAATACTAATATTACTAATAATACTAAACTAATATAAATAAGCCTACGAGCTATGTGAATGCTAAATAGATGCTCGAGGTGATCGAGCCTTCATCTGAATATTTATATTCCTAACAATCTCCCCCTAAGGGAGGTCACCCCGGAAATAATAATTTGACTTCTAGCATTCCGTCTTCAGAACTTGTCTTCATAGCTCGTAGTCATTGATTCTTCAACGTCTTTGATCATTGTGCTTTCAGCAGTGAACTTTTGATGACTTTTCCTTTTTCTTGGATGACTCTGAGTATTCTTCGAAAATATCATCCAACATGTATCTTCAAGCCATCTTTCAGTAGTATGTTTCCATGCGATGTGTAAATCTTTGAGCCGACATGCTCACACTATTTGGTGTCATGATCTTTAGCATCAGAGTTTGCAGAAGCCGTGTTGAAGGTCTTTTTGGTTGATCATGACTATGTTGAGTTACAATGATGATGTAGTGTGAGCATGTGGTAGAGGATTGGCATCTTTACTGCAACCAGCTACAACTGCAACCAGCTACAGCATCCAACAGCCACAACCGCCAGAAGTTCCTGCATACGACAGTTAGCAATAAAACGTCCGGTACTTACAGGTTCGGACTTCGAGATTGTTAACAGCATAGTGTGAAAACTTTTTCTAATCCTTACCCAGACCGTTCCTAATCAAAAACCCACAGAGGGCTTTATAAGATCGTACCGTAGTATATCAACGATTAGGTGAGTCGCTGGAGATCACTCCACGACTGTAGACCGTTTGAAACCGCCGTGATCAATAAGCGTAATCCCCAGGGAATTACCGAAGTGACCTTCTTTCAGGGCTGCTTGATGTTGACCCTGGCAGGAATTTCCATTCAATCATTGAGAATTACATTTGTAAATTATCTCATAAATGTTCTGGCAGATTGTTAAGATCTGCGTAGGACTCATGAGTTTACAACTGGTGTCCTTAATGTTGAACAACCAGTGTAGAAATAATCCGTGTCCCTATGAGATCTTATTATGCATCTCGTGGCTCTAGACTCTATTGTGCGTTTTGATTTGGTGATCGGAGGCTGGAGAGGACTTCCACATTTTCAATATCATCTAACTCGGAGTGAGAGAGACGATAGAAATGTATTGAGCTCCGTAACAATTGAAACAAGAGTGCTTTGAGGGACCTTGAATGGCTACGGAGGGTTGTGCAGCGTATCACTGGGTCCATGATACTTTGTCTTCAATGCCAGCAATCATCTAAGTGATTATGACAGCATATGAATTGACCCGGTTTCTGCCTAAGTTGTAAGGAGGGCTTCTTTCTTTTCACCCTTTATCTTTACAATTCTTTTTCATTCTTCAACCCCTTCAGTGCTTACCGAGACTTCATAATTAGCACCTTGTTGGGTTTGTTCCAGTACTAGCTCCATCTCAGTCGGCACTCTTCCCTCATTCACTTTTCTCCTTTTTTAATCATACCTAAGGACTTCTACACTAGCTAGTGGATTGTCCCTGGGTAGATCCCTCTGGCTCTGGCGGGATCGTGGGAACTTGAACCTAACCTTACCATCCTTATAACTCCATACATTAAATAAAATAGTCGGTCTTTGGTGTTCTTCTACAATTGCCATAAACCAAATCTTTGAAAAATCTCTCAAAGTGTTCATGATTCTGAAACACATTTTTGCAAACACTTGAGAGTTTTATATTTTTCAAATGCTCCCCCTCAACATGTGCTCGATTGATTGTTTTTATAAATTTGCACATGTTAGGTAGAGCTCGCACTTTTTGAATTGATCAACTTTCAGTGAACATGACCGATTCGAGACACGCTTACATCACTGGTTAGACCAGCTTGAAATTATTACCCGTCCTGGTCAAGTTCACAGAAAGTTTCTCGAAATGGTACACTCTACTCAGACACATCCTTTTCGAGACACGCTTATATCGCTGGTTAGACCAGCTTGAAATTATTACCCGGCCAGGATATGTCCTTTCGATTGATGACAATTTGTGTTTCGTCAATTCATTGGTTACAACTGAGTCACGATCTCATGCGGTGCCAAATCCTTTTTGTCCGTTTGCTCCCCCTCAATATGTGCATCGATATACAAAAGAGTTTAGCACATATGGGATAGCCTAACGTTTAATTCCAAAACATCACATTTTCACCAGGTTTCATATTTAAATCACATTCTCTCCCCCGATCAAAAATTTCAAACCTTTTGAGATTTGTGATCCCAATTGATTTAAATAAGTTAGAAAATGTGGGAGAAAATGTGTCCGATTTAATGTATTCTGATGATGAAACATACTATGCTCCCCCTTAAACTAAGAGGGAGATTCACTGCTTATTATGCACAATTCGACAATTATGACACAAATGATATTGACATTTTTGCGCAGATGATGTAATCACCCGCTTTTCTGAGTGAGTCAGTGGTCAACATCGATTTTCCATCCACCAACAAAACTTTCCCACACGTTGAAGATCTCCACTTGGCGAGATCAGAATACGAACTTCTTTGTTGAAGTGAAGGTGGTGGTGGTGATGACAGTGTTGTTGTTGTTGCCGACGTTGTTGTTGTGGTGAATTCCGAGCCAATCAATAGAGTTTGAACATCTGATCAAATGGTTAGAATGGGAACTGGCACATTCATTTTGGCTATGGAATCTGCATAAGAATATCAACACAGATATACATGCATACAGACACACTATTCCTTAATAGCTACCCTTCAGCAGCTTGCCACATTATAATACCAAATTCATTTAATCAAACCACAATCAGGAAGTACGTCAAACCACTATCTAGCATGAAGAGCAATTAGCAATCATGAACATGGCAATTCACACAAATTTCAATATTCAATTCAGGATCTTAGGAACATGATTCTAACATAATAGCAATATACCTAAGCGAATCCTGAGAACATATGCACAATATCAACAACAATTAAGCATCAATTAACTTAACAAAAGTCAAACAACATTTGAAACTCATTCATTCAGATCATACAAATGTCGTTGGAGTATTCAAAAACATCAAACACAACTGGTTTTCTAACTTCTTTTAGGTTTTGAGTCTTAAAGTATTTAGGGGATTAAACGAGGATACCAAAGTAACACAAATGAACCTTCTAGATACATAAAGCTAGGAAACTATAAGCAAATTGCACATAATGTCCTAAACTTTCTAGCAACTAACACGTTTGGCCATTTGATATAAAGTTTTAGCAAGATCCTCTTCAACTAATACCCCATTAACTACAAAACCATTTCTAACAAGTATGATTTAACCAATAAATCCATTTGATGATATAAAATTTGAATTCACTCTCCCCCTCAATCAATGACCCGTATTCTAGTTAAATATTTGTAGTCGTTGATTGAGTGACAAATTTTATGCACAATCCAAGTATAAAAGAACTTCAAGCAACACAAAAATCACCAAGTGTCTTACAAATAATTTTCAGAAGAATCTTAGAATGAAAACTATTTGCATACAAAGAAGATTTCTCTTCTTTTTCAAGAAATGATGCACTGAAACGTACATCAGATCGAAGAAACATGGATATAAAGTAATCCATGCCCAGGTGAACATCACCCAGTTGGAGGAACAGCCATCTTTTTGGCGACGTGCTTTCCCCATTTTGAAGCGCGGGTTGCTATCTAAAGTAATAGCAAGCCATTTAGACATGTTTTAACAATCCATTTTAACTTCTGCTCGAGCTTCATTTAAAGACCCGTGCCATTATTGAATGACATTTCTAAGTCCGTAAATGTTATCGATAAACAGAAGACATGCCTAGGTGAAACTATTTTTGGTATTTTCTATTTTTCAATTTTTATGGTTTTTTTTTTTTTTTTTTTTTTTTTTTTTTTTTTTTTTTTTTTTGATTTTACGTTTCTCTATTTACAATTAGCAAGATTTCTATATATCTATTTACAAAAATGGTATAAGATATGAAAAAGAATGTAAGAAGCAAAATATATACAAGGATACGAACCGAAAACCATTACTCCTCAGCTTCCAGAATATCTCCGCTGCCATCGCTTTACTTGCTGAAGAGTAATGTGAGCACATTTAATCTTAGGGATTAATTCAGGCTTTTCACTCTCCCCTAATTAGTGCTCTCCCCTAATCTGACAACCTTTCTGATGAACACCCATAATATGAAGAAGTCTTTAGATAACCAAATGCATGCCGTCTTTAGTCTTCTAACACATGGCAGAAATGTAGAGAAGACTGAAGACTAGACCTTCTTCAAGATTGCCAAATATGGAGGAACAGAATACCAACCATCTTCATCTCACCAAATGCCTTCCAGTAACCTTACATATAACCCATCAGCCCGCAGCGTACACATGAGACGATAACACACAGCAGAGAATGAAGAATAGACTGACGACTCGACCTTCTTCAGTCTTTAGTATAACACCAAAGTAACAAGTTGAACAACTGATCATCTATAGTATGTATCCATCCTTGGATATTAAGCCCTGATCACATGAACCTGTTGTGCGTCCTTGATGTACACATTCTCTCTCCCCTGATGGTTACGATTAATCAGCCCATGACGTAAAAGCGAAACGATAATACCAAGGTAACAAGTTGAACCACTGATCATCTCTGCGGTTATCAATACCGGAATAACTTCAACTTAAGAAGTAGTATAAAGCCCGATCACGTGAACCTGTTGTGCGTCCTTGGTGTACACATTTCTCTCCCCCATGATGGTTACGATTAATCGGAATCATCATCATGATGTGTACATGCAGCGTAATGACGTGTACATGAAGCATAGACTAGAAACCCTTTGTTGCTGATTGTACCAGCCCGTGAGACAATGTCGATTAGCATTCCATGACCATGTTCTTCAACACCATGATAGACGGAGGAAGATATAGTGTTGGAGAACCATGGTTTGCACGACTCCTGAATTGACGTATTCAGGAGTCGTATGACCATTTCTCAATCATCAATCAACATGTAGATTAATATTCACCCTTTCCCCCCCTCAAAAATTGCATATGCCTACTAACTGCAATTTTTGATGATTGAACTAGTGAATATGAATACCATCAACAGTAAGTAGCTCCACTTGACGGTTCTTGAAGACTGACATGTTGTTTATTCACCCTTTCCCCCCCTCAAAAATTGCATATGCCTGTCAACTACAATTTTTGGTTGAATACGTGAATAAAAATATACTCCAATATGCGCCGATCCACTTGAAGACTGAATAAGCACGGAAAGAGCATAAAACTTGTTGATGAGAATGGCCATAAATAAGAAGATTCCTCTTCTTTTGAAGATAAAGTGAACTCAAGCGTACACTTTTCTTTTCTTTGACGAACGAGGCCTGCACTGATGTGTACAGACGTCATTATGATGAAGACCGAGGCTTGAACTGATGTGTTTAAACGTCATTTTTCTCTCTTTATTACTTATCTCATCTAACTCGTTACCAACCCCATTATCATTTTATCGGCTTGATGTCGTGACTGATGAGTGTCTAAATACTCATCATTTTATTCCCATTTAGACTGTTAAAATAGCCAAAAACACTTTGAAATGTCACATAATACTATAAATATCATTGGAATGTGTTTTTATTTGATTCAGGTACAAAAATATTGAAATCAGGTGAAAAACATGCAAAGTTTACAAAGTTGACAGTTTCAGTCCCTGAAGTTTCATAAATTGGCAGAATTAGTCCCTGAAGGTTTATTTTGGAAGAAAAAGTCAACTATGGTCCTTCAAAATTAAAACCTAATCCAAATCTAACCCTAAAACTAAATTAACCCTTATCCCATTCCTGCCTAGTCCAACCTATCTAATCCTAATTCACTAAACCCAAATCCAAGCCCAATACCTAAACCCTATGACCCGACCCACTTTTTCTTAACTAATAATATCGGGTCAAACTAATAACCAGGCAAGTCAAACTTGCCTTCTTCTTCCACTTAACCGCCAAACAATACCACCCCTTACCCACGGTTTTGCTCTGCCAAACCACTCCACCATCCACCCTTATCCCTGACACTCCACCACCCCCCTCCTCCAATAAGAACACTTCACTAGTTAACCCTCCCACGTGCTCAGAAGACGTTAAATACAAGCTTGACATTTTTCCTGCCAAAAATCCCATGAACGGCCAAGATGGAATTAAGCTTATTTTAATGGTGGGATTTGCTCAGTATTGATCATAGAACCTTCTGAGAGTGATATATAAAGCCTCCTCAGCACACAGAGAAGAAGTAGTAGATAGTAGTAGTTAAATTAGTTTAGTTGCAGTGTAGCTTACTTTCAAATCAATTTAGATTAAGCTTTCATATCATGTTCTTGTAATCTTACATTCAGTTTCTATTCCAGTTTCAAAAAAGCTTTGTACCATTTAAGTCTCAATTCAAGTTCAAGTTTTTAATGTTAATTCAGTGATTTAAAGTTAGTTGTTGTTTAAGAATTCCCAGCCCTCTGCTCTTTCATTTCAGCTTATATATGTTCATTGTAGCTTATTGATAGTTCCCCCGTTGCTTAACATGTTTTAATTTCCAAAAAGATAAAAAAAAAAGGTCAAACTTGGTCAAACTTTACTGTTCCAGTGCTTATTTTCCTGCTTTCTACTTTCTGCTTAGTTACTTATTCCATTTGAAGTATTCTAGGCTATTTTTATATTTAATATCAGCTTAAGTATCAGTTTTCTCAAAAACAAATAAAACAGTCACAAAGTCAAAGTTTAGTCAAAGTGCTTATTAGAACTTATTTTAATTTGTAGCCTGTTTTTCTTAGTCTATTGAAGTTGTTTGGTCATTAATAAGTCTGAAGTTTAAGTTAGTTCACTTTTTTCTAGTTTCAATATCAATCAGCCAATATAAAGGAGTGTTTGGCTCAGTGCTTCATTTGGGTCAAAATGGGTTGAAAAGGAGATTACACTGTTCTTGTGCTTTTGGGCGGTTTTTAATCTTCCCTACTTGGCCTAAGCAAGCTGTTTCTAAGTTTTTTTTAAGCTCAGTTTAAGGTTTTGGTTGGTTTAACAGTTTACTAGTTTGTTAGTTTTTTCAGTCATGTTGGCTTATTCGTAGTAAAAGTAGCTTTTAGATGTTAATTCCAAGTTTCTTTCAGTGGTTAAGACATGTTCCTATAAATAGATCAATCCTGTGAGTTGTGGCCTGTTGCTAACTAATTATTGCAGGTTCCATACATATCAATTCAGTTCAGCAGTCTGCTTGGTTTTTATCAGGTTCCTCACAAGCTCTTTATAAGCTACAAGTTGTTTGATTTCTGTTTTACATGCTCTTTGGTACTAGTTCTCCTTATGTATAAGTTTTGAGTAGAATAGCTTATTGTTTAAAAGCCCTTAGATAAGCCTAAAGTTGCCCCAGTTGACTGATAACTCCCCTGCACTTAGCCTACTGTAGTCCCAATCACCCATTTTCTCAGCTTAGTTTCTGCTTATGATCTTATGTTGATTGCCTGATTCTTGGTGATTTGGATAGCCTATAGTACTAGCAAGCTTTTGCCCCCATAAATTCCCACTTTTCAGCTTATTACAGTGCTTAAAATCAAGCTAGAAGTAGGTACATTAGGCTTCTTTTATGCAAACTGCTCATTACTCGAATCGGCTGACGGTCAGGGCATATCTGAGGTTTTTCAGTTGAATTGAGTTTGTTTTAGTATATTACACTATACCTGAGCTTTTGGTGCATTCTAGTGCTTATTTGCTTATTTTTGTGCTTATTTCCAAACTGCTTATTAGCCCATTCAGCTTATTAGTGGGCTTATCTAACTTTTTATATTTTTCCTAGTATTCTGCTATCATATAGTATTTACCTTGAATTTTTCAGATTTTTCCCAAGTCATTTACTATTTTTAATCCTTTTAATTAGTTTCTAATAGTTTTTAATTCATAATAAAAAATATAAAAGTCAGAAAAATATAAATCTTTTTTCTAAAATTTTCTTTTATTATTTAGGATTTAAGAAAAATAATTTTGCACTTGTAAGATTAGATTTCCTTATATCTCAGTTTTTAGCCCGTTTTTCACTTTATTCTACTTTTTTCGGTGCTTATTTTAAGTTTTCAAAAATATCGTCTTTTATAAAAAGTGCTTATAATTAAGTACTTTATCAATTTCGGAAATCAAAAATCCAAAATCTCTCCGTTTTTATAATTTCCGATTCGCGTTTTTTAGTGTAAATTAGAATAAACAAGCAAAATCTCATATCATATCATCAATCACTCTAATCCTAACTTTTCACAGTTTGCCCATTCACACCTCGTTGGGAAACGATTCGGGTAATTACTTACCTGTCTTCACACTACACACGAACGTGAGTTTTTGCAAGTATCCTTTTTCACAAAGGGGTGATTTGTAATTATTCACGCGTATCCGCTGTCTGCATTTATTTATAGGTGTATCCGGAACTGGATCAGTGACCACTGATGGAGAAAAACCCAATATGATGAACTTGAGACTGAAGTATCATAACCCGAACTTGTGACTTAAACTTGTACTAATGCGAGACAAAGAGTGGTGCAGAGACTTCGTGCAACATCGAATCCCTAAGTACTCTATACTCTTCAACCAACCAACCATCAAGTATAAGACGTACATCACCTCTTGGATATCCACAACTTCGTGTGACACTGAGCACTACAATGTAACTCCTTATAGTGATAGTTATTTTGTAATAGAGAGAAAGAAAAAATAACTAGATATCCAAGTCCTCGTCATTGTAAAGGATGAAAGCTCGAACAAGGATCTCGAAGAATCTTCATCCATCCTCCCCGATATCTTCAGATACTAAGTACACGCACCCATGAAATTTCACTTCAGCCTCAAATAAATAATAATGAATTAACGCCGTAGTCACATCTTGTCGATTAAATGCCCCGATCTAGCCATTTATGATATATCGACTGAACTTTGATAATGGTTTTAACCCGAACATGGTTAAGAGTGCATAGTCCATCATCACGGGATTTTACAACTCTATGATTTAAACCGAGAAATAAGTTCTTTCACGGGATTTTACAAAATCAAGAAGAAACCGTGAGATAGTAACAGATTGTATGTGGCATGACTGATTTGATTTTGGAGAACATCAGTTTGGGTTAAGAATATCTCGTGAGAATTACAGATCACATCACAACTTTTTAAGACCTTTGGCCAACTAACCAACCTTGTACACAGATTAGTGACCACTTGATGAAGGAAACTCGATATACCAATATTGAAAACAGAAGCAGAAGTCCCCAAATTTGTTACTTAAGCTTGCACTAATGTTGGAAGAACGGTGTAGAGAATTAAAGCTCCAAGCAAATCTCTAAGTGCTCAATACCCAACCAAAGTATGAGACATTAACACCTCTTGCGATTATCGACATCGTCATTAACGTGTGACACTGAGTACTCCAATAACTCTTAAGTGATAGTTACCTCGACAACTGGTAACTAGATAACCCAAGTCTTCAACTTAAATTTTAAGCACGAGCAAGTTATCATTGAAGGTCATGCATCCAACCAACCCCGACTTCAAAATAAAATAAGTAGACACCTTCGTAAAATTCAACTTCAATCTCAAATAAAGAATACCAAATTAACTTCGTGATCATTTTGTGCGGTTAAATAGTCAAAGGGAGAAGAAACATGTGCTCATTCTTAGCAGTGCCCATGACTCATAGTCAGTCCAATCAAACAAAGTTGTCTGACCCAGCTAGTTGGATGTTATCAGGTGCAGTGTATGGAATAGTTGTCGTACTGTGTACAGGATTTTACAGTTCTTGAAATTTATCTGAAAAATAAATTCAAGAACAAACTGCACAACAGTAAGTATCAAACTGCTCAAATCTTAGGCAATTTGCTAAGACCCAAACCACTGAAAGCTAAACCATTGAAACTGGAGCCGCTAATATTCAAACTGCTGGAGACTGAACCACTGAATCCGGAATCGCTACGATCTGACCCGCTGAAACCGGAACTGCTAAGATTCAAACCGCTGGAGACTGAACCGATACAATCTAACCCGCTGTAACCGGAGCCGCTAAAATTCACATCGTTGGAGACGGAACTGCTAGGAAACACGCCTAATTCTCCCCCTCAAAAAGGGCATGAAATGACCTTTTTTCCAAAGTTAAGAGTCTGTGATGATCGTGAATTTGACAGGCACAAAACATGGAAAGAGACAAATGAAACTACTGCAACGAAGATGGTGATTAAGACTCTCTTGTAGTAACCCCTTGCTTTCCTCCTCATCAATGGTTTAGCAGATTAACAATTCATTGAAGCTCGTAATATGCCAAAACCGCTTGATGAAATGCGTATAACTTTAAAGTGAGTAAAAGGTTAAAACACATCTCTAAACAAATCACCTCTTGTCTTTAAGTCTGACTACCTCTTGAGAAGATCTTGTACTAAAATCCCATTAGAAGCTTGAGAAACAACAATCACTTGATGAAGCTTGATAAAGAACAAGTTCGCGACTTAAACTTGCACTAAATTGTGATTTAGAACCTATATTGAGTACAACAACGTAACTCCTTTAAATATATGTAGTGATATATACCCAACCTTCCATCCTTTATTGTATATATCCACTTCTTGAACACCCAAGTCTAATCACCTTAAATACGCTCGAGCAAGGGTCATCAAACATCGTGCATCCATCCACCCCGAGATGTTTGTGACACTAAGTACACCAACCCGTGAATTAACAAACCAGCCAAGCTACCATAATTTCCCAATTCCTACTGATCTCGAAGCACAAACTTATGCCGAAAAAGTAGTCAAACCCCGTAAGTTTTATTATGTCTACATCCAAGTCCAGCCTACTTGTCCAATATTAATTTCACGGGATTTTACAGCTCTTGAGATTTAAAACCGAGAAATCAAATCTTTCGCGGGATTTTCTAAAATCTACAAGAGAAACCGAGAAATCAACAAGAATATCCTAGAGTGAAGTGCAATACTAATCTTCGAAATTCAAGTCACAGAAGTCAAATCACAACTTGATCAAATCGCAACAAGTCAAGTCACAGATTGTCAATTTGCAACAAGTCATATTGCAATCAACCAAATCGCAATTAGTCAAATCGCAAGTGTAAACTCGCAACGTCAAATCGCAACTGGTCAAATCGCAATCAGTCAAGTCGCAACAAGTCAAGTAGCAACTTGTCAATTCGCAATTAACAAATCGCAATTTGTCAACTATAACTCAAATTGCAAGGATCAAATTGCAGGCTCACTCAAATCGCATGCATTAATAGGACGACGCTGCCTAATCCACTACTCCGTAATCACGTTGATATTCATACACCCAATTAATAGCTGTGACATGTGTGTCCTCGTGTAATTTTGTGGAACCAACCATACCAACCTTCATACCAAATATATCAAAATTATATCATCATGGCTATAATATTTATAAAATTCGGATATCACTTTGCAAGACCAATTTTGCCAACCCATGTCATAAGTATTTGGATTGAAAGGAAAAACAAACAAGCCCAGTCTCCATTTTTTCATTACAGCCCAAATTTTAGAATAACAATTCAAGGCCCAATCCGGATTAAAACAAACAACTTCACTCGGCCCATGTCATAAATTTATACCCGATCCAAATCTCATTTTACCCTAATATTTCGGGTACTTAACTCCCACTTAACACATAAGTCATACCCTAATCTCATTTTATCATAACCTCCGCCCCCCTCTTTTCTAATCTGCTCTCACCAAATCAGTATCAATCCGAATTAAATCTTCAACTCCGCATCATCTTCAAAACTGATTAACAATCCCATCGATTTGACTTAACACAAGCACGAAATCAAATCCAATCCGTATCACTTTTTGCTTATCTTCAAGGTGTTTTCAAGATCTCAGGTAGGTTTATCTTCATGCGCTTTCTTATAATAACGAACATAAGAAGGATGAAAAACTGATGTTTTTGTTCTCTCTTTTGAGTTCGAATATTAACAAATCGATGGTTCTTGTGTTTTCTTGTAACCGAATCAAAGCACGAATGTTTTGATATTTCTTTTAAGGGTTCGGATATTTAAACGAAGCTAGGCTTCAACACACAATGGTCGATGATGATTATAATTTTCGTGTGTATGACCTTTAATGGTCTTGATAAATCTAACATTACCACGAAAAAAAAAATGAGCTGAGATCTCGTTATAGTTTCAGTTGATGTGAGATTAAGTTTGAGTCTAGATGTAAGTTTGTTATGGTTACAGTTGTTGTTATTCGTTGTTGAATAAACCATGGATTAGAGGATGGGGTTTAGATTAAGTGTGTTGTTGTTGGCAAATGATGGTTATGGAACTGAGGTCAACGGTCAGTGGTTGGTATATTGTTGTGGTCTTAGTGGTCTTCTATCTTCATCTTAATCATCTGTTTGTTGTAATTGTTGACTGATGATGTGTAAGCTGAAGTCGTTTGATAGGTATTTGGTTGTAGTCAACGTGGTCAAATAGTCTCATCTTCTTTCTTACTTTCGGCACTGGTTTGACTTTACTGATTCAACATGGTTTGACTTATGCTAACACCACAAACCGCACAACACAAACCGCAACTTTGACCAGTCAAAGCTGTCACTTTCGTACTTTTGTCCACTTTTCCAGTTACAATCCAGATCTCAAACACAAAGGACACAAACCGCAACATCACAGCACATAACACCAGAACGTAATAGCAGAAGTCACTATCACCGTTTTGTTTTCTTCCCCACTTTTGTTAACTTCCAAAATGCAATATTGGACCACACACAAACCGCATACAAGAACATAGACAAAACTCTATCAAGAACACCATCATCACCATGAAGCAGCCGAGACATATACATTTGCAAAACAAAAGGATTGGACAAAAAAAATTGACTTCTTGTTGTGAACTCTTGACTGGCTTGTTGTTGTAACTGACATACTCATTCTGACTTAAAAGAAAATTTTGGTTAACAGCCAAGAGAATAAAAATACGCCCCACACTCACCATGACTTCATATTCTAACAACCAAATCTTTAAAGCCCAAACATGAACATGTAAATTTTAAAGCCCAAACAAACATGTAAACCCACAGAAACAAAGACAAGAAACGTGGACACCACGAATCCAAATCTAAAAAAAATGTTTCATACAAATCTTAAAAACAGTTGGAGGCCCACATGTGAATAAAGAAAAAGATGATTGACCAATAACAGTTAAAGTGGTATGAGCAAATTGTAAAAATATAGATTCTAACAACAATATATGCGACACAGTTTAAGCATAAATGTTCGAACCAAAAAGTAAAACCGACACACAATCAAACCGAACCTAACCATGGCTCTTGATACCAATTGTAGGATATAACCATCTTGATTGTGTGGATGATTCGGGTGGTCTTTGTTCATGGAAGATTAGATCCATGGTTTAGAGTTAGAGAGATAAGATGAACTAGAGAGAGAGAGAGGGAGACTCTTGAGAGAAAATCTAGATCCATTAGATTACTATGTGAAATTGTGACAAGAGTTCCAACCCTTCCCACATGGGAAGGGTCTTATATAGTTACTAATATTTGTGCCCCTAGTGGGCTGTGGAGTGAGCTGACAGTGGGGAAAGCCCCGACCCACTCTACAATAATAAATACGACTAGTCTAATAAAACTATAATACTAATAATACTAAACTAATATAAATAAGCCTACGAGCTATGTGAATGCTAAATAGATGCTCGGGGTAACCGAGCCTTCATCTGAATATTTATATTCCTAACAAGATTCAATATTATTAAGATAATAATACAAGTGATCTTTTCTTATCACTAGGGTTACAACCTTGAATCTTATGTTTCTATATCTTGTGATATTGTTTTTGTTTGTTCTTGAGAGATATATATTAAGCACTATCTTTTTCACACATATATATCTAGTCTAAGATCTTTCTTTTATATATCAAGAAAGATCTTTACAATAATGTTAAGTCTTGTCGAACAACTTGCTAGCTTATCTTATGTGTGTCAGTAACTAAGATACAACATGTATATATGTTTACAACTTGTTCTAAGAGTATAAGATAAAGACTGAGCACATGGGGTAAGATATTATCTACAGTATATAATTGACTTTAGTCAACCAGACTTAACGATAGAAGAGCAGACTTAATTCTGTATTCACCAGAATTAACACTAGCAGACTTAATCTTCAACGACCAGACTTAACCAGGTAGCAGACTTAACCAGGATTAACACTAGCAGACTTAATCACTTAGCAAATGGAAAAAACGTATGATTTGCTATTTAACTGGGATGGAACCCTACTACATCGCTTGTATCAAGGATGGCCCATTTGTCCCAAAAATTGCTGTAGGGCTAATTAAGCCTGAAGCTCAATGGACCATAGATGAGAGGAGGGTGGTCAATCAGGACCATCGCCTGAAAAGCATCCTTATATCATGTCTTCTTGACGATATAATGGAATCAGTCATCAACTGTTCTACAGCTAAGCAAACTTGGGATGACTTGGTAAATAGCTTTGAGGGTCCCTCAGATACCAAGGAAAATAGGGTCATGGACCTTAAACTTGAGTACAATACTTTCAGGGCAAAGGACTCTGAAAGTCTCTCTCAGATCTACACCAGATACAAGACTTTGATAAATGAGCTATCAAATGATGGTGTAACTTTATCTAAGCATGAGACTAATGTTGGCTTTGTCAACAGTCTCCCTGAGAAGTGGCTCAACTTCTCACAAGGCCTGAGGAATGCTAATCACATTCAGACCCTTGAGCTCCCTGAAATTTATGGGAAGTTTGTCTATGAAGACAACTTGATCTCAAGGAGATACCCTGACTCAAAAGCTCTTGAGTCCAAAAAGGCCTTAACCTCCACACCCATATCAACTGCTTTCTATTCTAATGGTGTTGTCCAGGATTTTCAAGAGGATTCTGAAGAAGAAATTGATGAAAGGACTGGTGAGGAGTACCTGAACGACTTGAACTTGGAATTCCAAGAAAGGGCACTCCTTGCTAGTTCAAGACGTTTCATCAAAAGAAATCAGTCCAACTTTACAAAACCAAAAGAAAATGAGACCACTGAATGCTTTAAATGTGGTAAAAAAGGTCATTTTGCTAGGGACTGTTATTCTAAAACTATCTCAGAACCCTCTTACAAATTCTCAGGAACTAGCAAGTTTCAACCTAAAATGTTTCAGTCCACCCAACAATTTCAAAACAAGGGTCAAAAGGATTTTGAAACAAAATATAGGAAAATCAAAGCTAAATTTGCACTTCTTGAAACTAACCCCATATTGCCTCAGGCTGCTCAAACATCTAAACCCATTCAGACAAAGAAATAAGGTAATGACCTTGGTCAAATGTCCTGAGAATGTCTCAGTCATTGGCATGAAATGGGTATTCAAAAACAAGACTAATGAAAATGGCATAGACATTAAAAACAAAGCCAGACTTGTAGCCAAAGGCTATAATCAACAAGAAGGCATTGACTATGACGAAACATTTGCACCAGTAGCAAGGATGGAAGCCATCAGGATCTTCCTTGCTTTTGCTACATACATGAACTTCAAGGTATACCAAATGGATGTTAAAAGTGTATTCTTAAATGGTTCACTGAAAGAAGAAGTTTATGTTCAGCAACCTCCTGGATTTGAAAGCCATGAGTTTCCTGATCATGTCTGTAAGCTTAATAAAGCCCTTTATGGACTGAAACAAGCTCCCAGGGCATGGTATGAAACTCTTTGAGCCTTTCTGATCCAAAACAAATTTGTCAGAGGCAAGATAGACAACACATTGTTTATCTATAAGACAAATACTGATGTCATACTAGTACAAGTGTATGTTGATGACATCATCTTTGGCTCAACAAGTTACAAGCTTTGCAAACAATTTGAAAAACTAATGGCTAAGCAATTTGAAATGAGAATGATGGGAGAATTAACCTACTTCCTTGGTCTTCAGATCAAGCAGACTGATAAAGGAACCACTATCAGTCAAGAGAAGTATGTTAAGAACCTACTGAAAAAGTATGAACTCAGTGACTGTGCCTCAGTCAAGACTCCCATGGTTCCCCCAAACAACCTTGGTCCTGATCTCACTGGTAAACCAGTAAATCAAACTCTCTTTAGAGGAATGATAGGATCACTGATGTATCTACTTGTATCAAGGCCTGATATCCAATTCTCAGTATGTCTATGTGCTAGATATCAATCTGACCCAAGAGAATCACACATCACTGCTGTGAAAAGGATATTCAGGTACCTGAAAGGTACTCCTAATCTTGGATTATATTATCCAGAATGCTCAGGACTTGATCTTAAAGGATACTCTGACTCTGACTATGCTGGATGCAACATGGACAGAAAAAGCACCTCAGGCTCTTGCCAAATACTTGGTGGGAAACTAGTCTGTTGGAGTGCTAAGAAGCAACAATCAGTTGCCTTGTCCTCAGCTGAGGCTGAATATGTTGCAGCAACTAGTTGTTGTGCAAATGTACTATGGATGAAAAGTCAACTCAGTGACTATGGAATTCAGTATAAGATGGTACCCATCTTTTGTGATAACACAAGTGCAATTGCAATCTCAAACAACCCTGTTCTTCATCAGAGAACAAAACACATTGATATTAGATATCATTTCATCAGGGACCATGTCATGAATGGTGACATTGAATTACACTTCATCCCTACTGAATATCAGTTAGCTGATATCTTCACCAAACCTTTGGATGAACCAACTTTCACAAGACTGAAAGCTGAATTAGGAATGTTGGATATAGAGAATCAGTCCACTGATTGAATCCTTCCAACTGAAGTGTAAATTCTTAAAACCTCTGGTCCCTAACTCAATGTGTACATCAGTGAAAAAAATCACTGAATCCTCAACCTCAGGAACTAAACCCAAGTTCCTGAAATCTTTAGGGTTCAGGAACTAAACCCAAGTTCCTGAATCCTTGTAGCTCAGGAATCATTCCATATTCCTGAATCATCAGTGACTAATCCCAAGTCCCTGAAAAACCATCACTGAATGAAAAGTCATTCAGGGCCCTGAAAAGGACATTTAATACTAACTTAAATGCTCTAAGTATCTAGTTAGTAAATGTACGAGGTTGGTAACTGAACTCTTATTTAATATAAGAATATTTGTTCCTTTGCCTTTCTGGCATACACCTCATGGGCCCCCACTTCCCAACTTAGCATTCAATGCCCTCTCTCACACAATACACTGTGTGATGATGGAAACTCTGCAACTTCTCCTTTTGCAGAAAACTGCTCAACTGTTCACCCTGCTAATTGTGAAAAAAGAGGAAAAGTGGTGTGGTGGCATTTAATGCGGATCTCAAACATTTTATTCAAAATAACTTCCAAATATTATATTTTGATTAAATAAAACCGCTCAAATACCAAAAATAACCCCATCTCCACTATCCTATAAATAACCCAACCGAAACAAACACACACACGCGTTTTAAAAATCTAAGCTAAACTCTGCCCATTTTATCTCTCAAAACTCTGTGTGTGTTCATAGCACTTAGAAAACCAGTCCATTTGTCCAACCAAACACAAAAATGGCATCTTCTAATGCTATCACCCTCGCCCCAAATGTGAACTTTCCAATGGAGGGCCTGGATATGACCAAAAACAATGTGGTTGGAAATTTCCACTACCCCCAACAATATGAGGGGTACAAGGATGTGGTTAAGTATTTACATAACTGCTTCCTTGCCACAGCTTTTACCAAAACCCCATCAGTCATTTATCATGACTATCTCAGGGAGTTCTGGTGTACCGCAACGGCTACTAGCCCTAAGGACACCAGAGAATCAATCATCACATTCACTGTGATGAATGGGAAGAAACCCCTCTCCCTAGACTACAAGACCTTTCTCAAGGCCACTGTTCTTGATTTCGCCCAGACCTTTGAGGCAAACCCTATTGACCAGGAAATTAAAGCAGAAATGCTATTCCTTGGGCCTCATGAAGCTAAGCGTCCCACTTTGTCTCCTGAAGCCTTGTTAGAAAAGGATCCCATAGTGAAGACATGGTTTCACCCCATCTGGAGACTCATGATGACATTTGTCATTCAAGTCCTAGGAGGGAATAAATCCTCCACTAAGCAAGTGAACTCATCACAGCAAATGATGATATTTAGTCTCTTGGAGGGTAGAAAAATTAATATCGGAGGTATAATCTTCCGAGACCTCGTTGCCAAGCTCTCAGGGAAACATAGGCAAAGACATATGTCTTATCCTAGGTTCATTTCCTGTGCGCTTCAGGACCTTCTTGGTTCTGACTACTTAAGGTCTGACGATCAAGGTACAAAACCTGATGTCCTGCATAAGACCAATTTTAGTAGTGACGTCACTGAGGCACAACCCCCCGCCCTGACCAACTACATGTTAGTAGTCATTCAGGGTGAGAATGCTATCTCCCCAGTACCTTCACCAACCAAGAAGGTGAAGAAGAAGAAAGGGGGACAGTCCAGTAAGGTGGTTAGACCTAAACCACTCGTCACTGAGACTGTTGCCTCAGGCACCCTTAACATTGTGGCCTAGACCTCTGATACACCCACTGCAGAGAACCTTCTGACCACAAAACAACCGTCAATGGAGGTCACTGGGAAATCATCCTCAGTGTCCTCGGACATACCCTTTCCGCATGTTTCCTTTGACATAAACAAGTCAGGGGGATCAGGAACATCCACCCATTCACATCCCAATGAAAGCACTGATAACTCACAATCAGAGCCTGAGGGAGTACAGGGTTCTATATCCTCAGTGGGGCAACACTACTCCACTGAGAAGGGGACCCATACCCACTCACATCCTTCTAACGTCCCTGAGCAATCACACTCAGGGTCTCAGTGAGTTCAGGACCCTAAATCCCTAAAAGGACAGACCAATCCTGATGGGAAGGGGGTCCATACATCTTCACAAGGAGTGCCTCATGATTCCACTGGAAAACACCCATCAGTGGATGAAGGCGCTCAGGGGGACAAAGACTCGGAGGGATATAAACCACCCGCCGATACGGAACCCAAACCCACCTCAGGCACTTTTGTTCTCTCAGGAACTGACCCTAAAAGTCAGGCTGGGCAAACCCCCCCAGTTATTATGATTAGTCAGGCTGGTCAAACTCCACCAGTTATTATGACAAAAGAGTCAGAACCTGGCCACAACGAAGGTGAGCCCTCTTCTGAGGGGGAGCCGGATATCCTGAAGGCTCTTTCTCTGGCTGACAATGAAAATTTGTTAGCTGATGAGTCAGAGGAGGAGATTGATTTTGGTGATGATGATATCCCTGATGCTGAGGAGGAAATGGAGAGTCAATTAAGCCCTCCTCAGCCCTCTGAGCAACAACATTCTTCTCCTCCTCCTCAGGATCAACCACCCAGTTCCCCACCAACCTCATCATCATCAGGTGCTTCAGCCACTCCTAAGTGGTTGCAAAAGTATGACAATGCTCGTCCTGCTTCTGAAAGACAAATGGCCAAATTCCTTCGCAAAGTCAACGAAGGTCTTTACAATATACTTATGGATGAGCAATGGGATAAGCACACTGAAGTGGCAACCTCCTATGCCGACTTCAGAGCTTCTGTAGAAGAATCTCAGGAAAAGATTCTTCAGGCCGCCACCCTCACTGATAAACAACTTGGCGACCTGACAAATCTGTAGATGAAATAGCCACTGGACAGCATCAGGAACTGTCCAACATCCTCAAAGCTATTGAATCAGTCCAAGAACATCTTACAGATGATCCCACCTTTGTCAAAAGACTGGATGCATACTTGGCCTCTCAGGCGTCCACCTCCACCAGCATTACTGAGCTTCTAAAGCTCCTTCAGGGGGTAGATCTTCAAGGTCTAAGGACACAGCAAAAGTCCATTCATCAGGCTATTAATGCATCCAAGGAGCACCTGATCAGAATCTCTTCAGCCTTTGAGCAGCTCTCAACAACACATAATGAGCTGGTCACCCACTACACCACCCAAGTCACTGAACTCACCACCCACCAAAAGGAAATGACTGCCGAATTAAGTGCCGTGAAGAATGAGACTTCTGAGACAAAGTCAATGGTCTCAGACATCCTATCTATTCTTCAGGCCTCTCATGCTCCTCCAACTCCTCAGTCAGCAGGTGTCTCCACTGAAGTTCCACCATCTGCTGAGGGGGAGAAAAATGATAATCCGATACCTGATCCTACTTCTGCCTTGGTAATTGTCCCTAAGACATCCATCAGTCAACCCCCTCCCATTAACAATGGGAAGAAAATCATGGTGACTGAAACAAACCCTCCTCCTGAAGCACACTTAGTCAAGGCTTCAACTGAAAGACGTGCAGATCCTGATGCACCGTTCTATGTTGATTTAGAGGATGGGAGAAGGGTCTATGGGACTCAGGAACAACTTGCTAAAATCTTATACCAAGAAGATCTCAGGAAGAACCAAGAGAAAGAGCAGGAACTCAACAGGTCTGTAATTTCTAAGGTTGCCAAGGAGGAAATTAAGGAGTCAGATAAAGAAATTCAGAGAGATGAATTCATCAAGCTACAAGCCCAACTTCTTCAAGAACACAACAAACAAGCCAAACTTAAGGAAGAAAGGAGGCAGAGGATATATGAGAGGTACGTATGACACATAACCAAAACCAAGGATGAAGGTACAATCACTGACATCTCCATTCACAACACCAAACCCCTGAGCATAACGATACATAGAGGTCTAAGAAAGTCTGAACACCTTCCAACAATCAAATTTTCAGACTATGGGTTAAGAGAATGGGATATGATGATGCCCATCCTGAGGAAGAAAACCTCAAGCAAGAATGCCCCAACCCTCATCAAGTCTCTAAGTGCTAAGTATGAGGAACTCTCAAAAGTGGCCAAAAGTCTTGGTATTGACCACGAGAGGGCACTTGCTTCTCAGGGACTGACTATCCTTGAACTTACTCAGAAGACCGGGAAGAAAAGAAAAGTTGTGGCTCTTGAACCTGAACAATATATAACTGCACTTCACTGCAACAGGACTACTCCTCAAGGAGTCAAGTTCCGTCCCAACCTGGTCATCAAGGAACCTGAGTATGGTATCTTCTTTGTGGATGAATTTGGTCAAGAAGCCTTTCAAAGAGTCTTTGACATCGATAAAATGGAAACAACAACACTCCTTTCTTACAAACTGATGGCGCTTAATATCAGGAGTCCTGATAATGAGGAGTTTGTCAGGTTGATGGATCAAATGATGAAGGAACGACCTGATAAAGAGGTGTTGATCTCAAAGAAGGCGAAACTAGAACTCATGGGTCTTGTTCAGGAACCTTGAGTATGTTGTACTTAGAATAATAGGACTTGTAATGATATGAATAAATGGATGAATTTTTTGTTATATCAATATCCTTATTTATTTTCTAGTACATTCAGTATGAGCAGAAGACTTTAGCTCACTCATACTGATCAAAACACTTAAGCATAATTTATATCCAAATAGGGGGAGATTGTTGGGTTAGTAAAACACCCAATTATCTTAAACAGGATTTGAACACAAATTAAGCCAAGTGTTTGCTAAACCGAGAACAATCCAAGTCACTGAGAGAACAGCCTCTCAGTGAGTCATCTTCAGGATGCTTAAGGCGAGTTCAATAAAGGACTCACTCTCAGGAAGGCGGTACTCCCTGAGTAGGACTTAAGCCAAAGAAGAAGATGATGGTTCAGTAAGTGTTGGACAAGAACTCACTGAACCCCAGTCTCCTCAACAACATCAAATTGATTGAAGACTGAGGAACCAATGCCTGAAGAATAGGCGGGAACAATAGGGAAAGATCTGAGAAGATAAAAGTGTCAGACCAAACACTCTTCTCTTGTCAGATACCAACCTTCCCTATTGCGGCTAAAAGTCATGGAGTGTCAGCCAACAACTCCCAAAGTCTTATTAGCCCATTCCTATTGGTTCTTGGAAATGACAATTACTATTTGTAATTGTCAGACACGCTACCTCAACAACTTGTAATATTTTAATCACTTATACTTAGATTACTTGTGTATAAATAGATCAGATGGAGAGAAGTTAAGTGTGCTTTGTAAATTGAAAGCTTAGAACTTTTACAAAGTAACTTCTCTCCTACAAAGAGTATACAACTCATTGAGATACCTCAGTGGGTATATTGTTACCACTCAAGCTAAACTTGAGTTTCGATAGGAGACACCATAAACCCTTGTCTATTCAATCCCAAGTGTTTGTTCCGCAAAACACTTGGGTAATAGATTCTTGGAATTATTTCTAATAAGAATTTAAACGTTGAAAAATATTGTGTTTTTATATTCACGTATTATAAACTGTTAGAAATATTCTTTGCATTGATCTCAGTCATAAGCTCACTTAGTTTAACTTAATTGTTATTACTTGGTGTGCTAAGGGAACAACAGATTCAATATTATTAAGATAATAATACGAGTGATCTTTTCTTATCACTAGGGTTACAACCTTGAATCTTATGTTTCTATATCTTGTGATATTGTTTTTGTTTGTTCTTGAGAGATATATATTAAGCACTATATTTTTCACACATATATATCTAGTCTAAGATCTTTCTTTTATATATCAAGAAAGATCTTTACAATAATGTTAAGTCTTGTCGAACAACTTGCTAGCTTATCTTATGTGTGTCAGTAACTAAGATACAACATGTATATATGTTTACAACTTGTTCTAAGAGTATAAGATAAAGACTGAGCACATGGGGTAAGATATTATCTACCGTATATAATTCACTTTAGTCAACCAGACTTAACGATAGAAGAGCAGACTTAATTCTGTATTCACCAGAATTAACACTAGCAGACTTAATCTTCAACGACCAGACTTAACCAGGTAGCAGACTTAACCAGGATTAACACTAGCAGACTTAACCACCAGACTTAATCACTTAGTGAATTTCTCGATACTTAATCTTCAGAATATTTAATTCCCAACAATCCTTCCCTAAACATGTGAAACCATTTCAACATGTTTTCTGAATTAAATGAGGAATTGTGAAGATGTTTCAAACATTTCATAGTCAAACCCTTGGACTGAACTTTCTTCTATTCTGAAAGGTTAATATCTAACTCAGTAACTCATCTGCTTTCTGATTTTTTACTTCAACAATATCAATACACATCTTCAGGCTTCAAACATTGACCTAAAAGATGGTGCAATTTCCTTGGATGGAGGAATTATAAGAGGCAGTGTTGCTGTGTATCTTGGATGCTTGTTTCAACAAGTGAAATCCTCTATCAGCATGCCTTTGCAAGAGATGAACAAACGTAGTGAACTGATATTGAAACTGAAAGCTTTCTTCGTTTGACCGAGATAGAACTTTCTCCTTTGGAATGCTTCATCCCTTCTGAATATATATAATACTCCAGAATCAGCTCTATTCTTGTCATTTTCAACTTCCATGTCATCATCTTGTATGCTCTTATCTTTTCCTCCCTTTCACTGGTTAATCTTCCTTGGGCTTTATTTCCTCCCCTGAGATGTTTCCTCCCCTGAGATGCAAATAACATTTCCTCCCCTGTTTGGAAGATCTCTCACAATGTACCAAAATATTTCTCTCCCCATCATCTGAGCTATCAATTAGAACTTGTTATCAGACAATGTTGTACATGTAGCCATCAATTCCTTAAGAGTTTAATTTGCTGCCCTTATCATTTCTAGGCGTGTTAACTCCTATGAGAGGTAATTCATGGGGCAATAACTCATAATCCATCATTTGATGGTTTTCTGAGTCATTTTTATTCCAAAAATCTTTTTAAGAAAATTTTTGACTTTTAGCAGTATGCATATGATTTTATTATGAAAAATCATACTGCTTTCAACCATTTTGAAGGGATTAAGTGTATAACATACACTTAATCAAAATTTTGGTTTAAAGCAACCTCTGGTTGTGTGAGAACCAATGTTTTCAGTTATAAATAACTGCCTGTGTAAAGATAAACCTATTCAAAAGGCTTTCTTGACAGGGTTTCCAGCTCATAGCAATTGTTACCTCTAACACAAGTGTTAGATTCACTTTTACTAGCTGTTCTTTCTATCAGATATCCTTAGACTTGCTCATTATACTTAAAAGTATAAAATGATAGAAAGTGAGTTGAATCAGTTACTTTCTGATCAACTGAGTCATCAATTCAATGTGAAATATGAAAACCAGGTTTCAAGAAAGATGTTTTAAAGAATTAATTAACTTAGGTGTGAACCTTTGTTAAGAATTTTCAAACTCAGTCCATCATAAACCTATTATGGCAGCAACTAGAACACACTCTGCTGCTTCCATTTCACTTGAAATTTTCTTTGTACTCAAATGATCATACCTGAAATAGTTAGTCTAAAACCAAGAGAACAATGTACAAAGTACCTGTCTTGCAATAGAATAAGCATAGAACTAACTGTATGAACAACACAATTTAAATTTGTACAAACAGCACAAACTTTTGTAATAGCAGTATTAACTGACAAAGCTAGCAGTACAAACAAAAATTTTATTTACAAAAACACATTAGATTGAAAAATTCAAAGATTAAGCATACCAATACTTGCTACCAAGTACTGAAATCTTCCAACATCAAAAGCTTTTATTAGCAGATCTGCAAAGTTGTATTCTGAAGCAATTTTAAGAACTTGAATTAATCTTTTCTCATTGCAGTCTCTTATAAAGTGATGTCTAATTTCAATGTGTTTTGTTTTAGAATGTTGTACTAGATTTTTAATAATACAAATTGTACTACTATTATCAATATGAATGACAGTGTTTATAAAATTTTACCCATAGTCAAGAAGTTGGTTTTGAAGCCATAGGACTTGAGCACAGCAACTTGCAGCAGCTACATATTCAGCTTCCGTTGTTAAAGTAGCCACAATGGATTGCTTCTTACACTGCCATGAGATAAGTCTACACCCAAGGAATTGACATCCTCCAGTTGTTGACTTTCTGTCCAAGCTAGCACCAGCATAATCACTATCTGAAAATGCTACCAAGTCAAAAGGTGATTCCTTTGAATACCATAGACCCAACCTAGGTGGACCCTTGAGATATCTAAAAATCCTCTTGACTTCTGTTAAATGAGAAACCTTTGGAGTTACTTGAAATCTTGCACAAGCACAAATAGAGAACATGATGTCAGGTCTTAATGATGTGAGATACATCAAAGATCCTATCATAGATCTGTATGTGTGTACGTCCACATTTTCTCCATCTAAATCTTTTGGAAGTTGCTTCTCAGAATCCATTGGTGTGCTTGCCATTTTTGAATCAGCAAGTTGAACTTCCTAAGTATCTCAGCAACATATTTATCTTGACTAATAAATATTCCTTCATATGACTGTTTAACTTGCAAACCCAAAAAGAATGTAAGTTCCCCCATGGAACTCATCTGAAACTTATCATGCATAAGCTTCTCAAACCCCAAACACATCTCCTTCCTTGTAGACCCAAAGATAATGTCATCCACATACACCTGCACTAACAGAAGATCCTTCTTGTGCTGTTTGATGAAAAATGTCTGATCAATCTTTCCTCTTTGAAATCCATTCTCTTTTAAATAGGAAGCCAGTGTTTCATACCATGCTCTAGATGCCTGATGAAGGCCATAAAGAGCCTTAACGACTCTGTACACTTTTTCTAGATGGTCAGGATCAATGGACCCTGGAGGTTGTGAGACATACACCTCTTCTTCAATAGTACCATATAAAAATGCACTCTTGACATCCATTTGATAAACAGTGAAGCCTAAAAATGAAGCATAAGCTAAGAAAAGCCTAATTGCCTCAAGTCTTGCTACTGGAGCAAAGACCTCATCATAGTTTATACCTTCTTGTTGTGTGTACCCTTGGGCTACTAATCTAGCCTTATTCCTAATCACTATGCCCCTTTCATCCCTTTTATTCTTGAAAACCCATCTAGTGCCAATTACCTTTGCATCCTTTGGTAGATCAACTAGCACCCAAACCTTCTGAATCTTGAATTGAAGAAGCTCCTCTTGCATAGCCTCTACCCAGCTTGAATCATCTAAGGCTTTCAGAATGTTCTTTGGTTCAGCTTGTGAGAGAAAAAATATAAACAAGCAAGAGTTTGAAAACTCATGCTGTTTTGAAGCATAAAGGGCATCAAGAAGCCCTTGTTGGTCGGAAGACATCACTTGTTGTCTTGTCTTCACCCCTGATTGTACATCTCCTATCACATTTTCTAGGGAGTGGACTTTGTGAATTCTGGTGTGTGGTGTAAGTGGAACATGATAGTTGGGTGGGAGATTGCTCAAATCCACCTCATCTTCTATTAATTCTGCTTCCTTTGTTAATTCTGCTTCTTCAGTTAAGTCTGTTTCAGTAGCATTATTGATAGCAGAACTATTTTCTTGTTCCTTTGCTCCATCTTCTTTGCTTTCATCTTCAACATCTTCTTTAGCTTTACCAAAAGAAGATTCACCAATTGTTGAAGTTGATTCCACACTTGTACTTGACCATATTGACATCCACACATAATCTTGATTTGTCTCCTTTTCTAACCTTGCCTCATCTGTTGCTTGTGAACTTGAAAAATCATTAGTTTCTGCAACAACAGGCATATAATTCATTGATTTGGTTAGAGTCTTTAGATCAAAAAGCCATGTTGGTCTTTGACCTTCTACATTGGATTTGTTCTCCAAAAACTCCACATATAGGTTTTCCTCTATAATCCTAGTTCTTGTGTTGTATACTCTAAATGCTTTGCTATTAAGAGAATATCCAACAAAGAATCCTTCATCTGCTTTACCATCGAATTTTCCTAAATGGTCTAAGGTATTGAGAATTGTCACATGACATCCAAAAGGTCTAAGAAATCCTACTGCAGGAGTTCTACCTCTAAAAAGTTCATATGATGTCTTATTGTGAGGCTGTACAACTAAAACTCTATTTTGAACATAGCAAGCAGTGATGATTGCTTCAGCCCAAAAAGTTATAGGTAGCTTAGAGTCAGCTAACATAGTTCTAGCAGCTTCTATTAGTGTTCTATTCTTTCTCTCAACAACACCATTCTGTTGTGGAGTTCTAGCAACACTAAATTCTCTCCTAATACCTTTTTCTTTGCAGAAATCATCCATAACTCTATTCTTAAACTCTGTCTCATTATCACATCTAATGACTTTCACTTTCTTGTCTACTTGGTTTTCTGATCAGTCTCAAATGGTCAACCCAAATTTACCAAGTAAATGGTCAATAAAAGTCAATCACTTGAGAACACAATGCAATTATCCAAGGAGTTAGTGTATCCCCGGGTCGTTAAGTCCCAACGAGGTGTGTAAACTGTAATAGAACGAATCTGTGATCGGGTGATGTTGAACAGGAAAGGGGTTATGAATAATTTTCACTAAGAAATAAAAGAAAATAGCTTAAATAAGCTATATGAAGAAAAAAAAACTAGAAATTAGAAAACCTAAAAATGTAAAAGGAATTAAAAACGTACGTTTAGTTTAAATAAACATAAACGTACAAAATAAAAAACTGAATTCTGTCAAATATAACTCCCACAAGTGTGAAAATTATATTTTTGGAATCCTAAAAGTAAATAAAAATTATTGGAAAAAGAAAATTATTTATTAGACTTATTAATTAATTATTATAAATTAAAAACTAAATAAAACTATTTAATAATTACCTAAAAATAAGAAAATCTAAAATAAGCTTAGAAAAATAAAATTAAAACTAAGAAAAATCTAAAATATCATAAAACAATTTTTTGAAACTGAAAATATATTTATTACACAATTATTCTATTTATTATTAATTATTTACTATTATTTAATTATAAAAACTATTATTGAATTTATTAAAAATATTAAACAACCTAAGAAAAATCTGAAACTTTTTACATAATTCTAAAATAAATAAAAGAACCTAGGAAAAATATAAAAACACTATGTGCTTAATGAAAATAAGCAAATAAGCAATAAGCTTCTAAATAGAAGCTATCACTTAGCTTTAAAATGGTTCTTTTTGGTTTTTCTTTTTCTGGAACTATTTGTATCCTAATATTATACAAGTTAACAAAAATAAAACTTTACAAACTTAGAAATAAGCAGATTATGGGCTTATGACTTATTCAGTAGAGCTTTTGGGCTCACAGTGAAGTCATAAGCATAAAATGAGCTTGAAAAAGCTTTATACATGAAACAAAAGATAAAATAATATGTGCACAAGTCCAATGGACAAGACACAAGCACTGATAAGCTCTGAATAAGCAAATCAACAAGGTACTGCTAGAGTACCAAAGGTACTGCTAGAGCAAAAGCAAGGTACTGCTAGAGCAAAAGCAAGGTACTGCTAGAGCAAAAGCAAGGTACTGCTAGTTCAAAAGCAACCTGCTGATGATGTAAGTGATTCTGCTGATAGTGCAAGTGATTCTGCTGTCCAAGCAACCCTGCAGCTACTCTAAGAGAATAAGCTTAATAAGCCAAAATAAGAAATGGAGTAGTGAGCTAGGTTGGTTGGTTTTCCAAAAAGTCCAAGCTCACACTGTGGGGTCCACAGGTGAGCTTTTGAGGAGCTTATGAAGTTGGCCAGAGCATACTGATTGCTCAGTATACTCAGTGAAATGATAAGGTTTTGAAGATACAAATTAAGCACTAGAATAAGCACTAAATTGGAAATTAAGCACATGCATAAGCAGTTAGCATGGAAAACTTATCAAAACAACAATTATCTAATATTAACATGCACTGAGGATCAAGATTAAAGCTAATGAAAGAAATTAACAACTCAGTGCACAGGGCAAAAACAGTTAACAAGAAATTTGACTTTATGAAATTAAACTAAAGTTTGACTAATATGAATTTAAAACCTAATCTACTGATTAATTATGTTATATTAAACAATAAGAACATGGAATAAAGCAATATAAACAACTTTTAAACAGATATGCAAGATTCTAGGATCTAACAATCTCACAGTGAACCAGTAAAGGAGATCAAGTGTCAAATTGACTATTTCACTAGTAACACAGCTTGATTAAGTTTTCACTGAGTCAATGAGGTCATATGTGAGGTACATCAAACAAGAACAACAACTCAAACAACCCTTAACACAGATTAAGCATCAAATCCAAACAACCTTTTAATGGAACCAAATTGAAATTTTCACATCATAAGACTGTATAAACCTATTATATCAAATCCAGGGGTCACAATTTGTCAAATTAGACCATTTTGAGCATAAACATATAGTCACATAGTCTAAGCCTAGGATTATCAAGAACATGCCCATTGATAGTCAAAATGAGTTTGAAAGCAACAATCCAATCCAAAACATGATTACCTAAGATTAAGCTAGATAATGACTAAGAAACAACAAGGAAACATGAAAACCTAAAGATCAAAGCAATTAAATAACTAGAACAGTAAAATGGCAAAAATGATAAAAAGGCTTACAAATTGAATTCTGCTGAAAACCAAAGAACCAAGGGCACATAACACATCCTATAGCTTACCAATAAGCCACTAAACCAAAGGCAATCCACAATTAACCTTGCTCCATGCAGTTTTCACCAAGAACACCAATTTTTGTTTGTTTTTCTATTTTCTTGATTTCTTTTTAGTATTTTCCCTTTTTTAATGACTATAACTTGTTTTGATGTATCTAAAAGCTTAGTGAGCTTTGTCAGGAGCTTATGTGGCTTATAGAGTCCAGTAAACAACCATAATCGACATTAATTTAAATGACATGAATTTAAATGGTACGAATAAGAAAGACATGAATTTTAAAGATAGATTGCAATTAAAACTGTAAATAAGGTTTGTTATACATTGTCAATGTTAAACAAAACACTTGAAAGCATTAAAATGACATTTAAATAAAGAAAGCAGTAAATTGATTAACTAGTGATCATGGATACCCCATGATCCAGTAAAATTACAACTACATGACCATTGCTAATCTCCGGTCCTCTCTTCCTTTGCCTCCTCTTTGATCTTTATAGTCTTTTGGACTCTCCTCATGTTTCTGGTCAAATCCCACTTCTAATTGTAACCATTGATTAAGCAGAAGTGATCACAGCCTTTAAATTTACTTTTGGCGCCAAAAGTCTCACTAGTAGATTGAGGCGGTTCTGCTGCATTAAATGCATCTTGTTTAGTTGTGGAGGTGGAGGGGGACAATTTAGATATGGTGGATGTGTCAGGGGTGGTATTGCAGAGAAATACTGTGGGTGTGGTGGTGGTATTGGCGGGCAAGTTGGGGAAGAAGACGGGTCAAACTTGGGTTTGACCCCGATATTAGTTTAAAGGGTTGGGTCGGGTTTGGTTGGTTGTGTGGGCTGGGTTAATTATTTGGGCTGGGGTTGTATTGTGTTTTGTTTATTGGGTTTTGGATTTAAGGATTTGGATTTTGGGTTTAATAAAGAATCCGTTTGGTTTGTAGTGTAAATAAGCCCAAGGACTAATTATGTAATTCCTGCATAGTTGAGGGGTTAAACCTGTAATATTTCCAAAGTTATCACAAGGACTAATATTGCCAAGTTTGATAAACCAAAGGACCTTAATTGCATTTATTACAATTTAAAACACTCGGGGGACCTTTTATGTCATTTCCCAAAGTTGAGGGGGTGAAATTGTAAATTTCCAAAAGTTATCAAAAGGGGCTAAATTGTAACATGTGAATAGTACAAGGGTATAATTTGATAAGTTTCCATTTTTAAATACCCAAGGACTATTTTTGCCAATTTTGAAACTTGAGGGGTAAAAGTTGCCATTTGTAAAAAACTTTCATCCAGGGACTTATAGTGAACAAGTTTGATTTCCCAAGGACTAAAGTTGACTTTTCTTTCATTTTAAACCTTCAGGGACTAGTTTTGCCAATTTATGAAACTTCAGGGACTGAAATTTACAGTTTTGTGAACTTTTTATGTTTTTCACTTGTTTTCAATCTTTTTGTACCTGAATCACATAAAAACACATTTCAATGATATTTGTAACATTTATATGGTCATTTGTGTGTTTTTGGTCGTTTTTGTGGGTTTAAACAAGGTAAAATATATGTGTATTTAGACACATATCATTTTCTATCTGTGTAATGAATGTCTTAAGAATGCTAGAAGTTTCATCCTTGGAACCTAAAAAGAAAACCCATGTAAATCTGCTATAGTCATCAGTTATAACAAGACAATATCTCTTATGCATTATACTACTTATTGAAACAGGTCCAAATAAGTCCATATGAAGCATAAACAATGATTGATTGATAGAGTTAAAAATCTTGGGCTTACAAGTGGCTTTGTGTTGTTTGCCTTTAAGACAAGCAATGCATGTTTGATCATTTTCAAATCTTTTGTGAGGTAAACCTCTTACCAAACCATTCTTAACAATGTTATTTATGGTTTTGAAATTAATATGACCAAGCCTTCTATGCCATTTCATTGATTCATCCAATGTGGTCTTTGCAACAAGACAAGTTAAATCCTTTGTGGGAACAATGTTCTTCATGTCAACACTGTACATATTGCCCTTTCTAGGAATTTTAAGAAGTACTTGACTTTCATCAGGCATCTTAAAATCAAGAGAAAGCACAAGACATTCAATGTCACAGAAAAGAACTTTGTTCTTTTTGTCACACATTTGTGAGACACTAAAAAGATTATAATTTAGCTCTTGTACATAGTACACATCTTCAAAATCTAAATTTCCAGTTTTAATGGTACCTTTACCGGAAATTTTGCCACCAACACCTCCTCCAAAGGTAACGTAGCCACCATCTAATGTTTGAAAATCAGAAAGATATGACTTGTTGCCTGTCATGTGCCTTGAACATCCACTATCTGAGTATCCTTGATCCTCTTGTTTATCAATTGAATGTTCTTGCACAGTAATAAGGAGTATTAGTTTCTTTTGGGGACCCAAGCCATTACTGACTTGGATCTGCCTCTTGCATCAATGTAATTTAATCTTTTGAGAACAGTTGATGCAACATTGGATTTAGTTGAATTCCAAACCCAACATGCTGAAGCCTTAACAGCATTTGCCCTATTTCCCTTAGCAGCAGAATTAACTACTTGCCTAGCAGAATTAACTGCTTGCCTAGCAGAATTAACTGCTTGTTTTGTAGTTGAACCCTTAATTTTCCAAACTTGTTTTTGGACTACTGCCTTTGAATGAATGGGCCTTTGAACAACCTTTGGTGCATGTTTGTAAAATGTTTTCGCACCCTTAGCTGTTGATTTTGGGTAAACAGTTATATATGGTCTAGCAGAATTAACTTGTTTGAAGCCAGACTTAACTGAAACTGTTTTGGGTTTAATTCTGTTAACATTAGAACTAGAGTGAAAGTAAGTTTGAGGAGTTTCCCTTTGGTAGTTCACTCTATTATTTTCATACCCAGATACCCATTTGTTGCAGAAAGCTGCAAGATGGTCAAAACTACCACATGTATAACAAGCTTTGTTGTAAAAAGCAAAGTCATCACCTAATTGGTTAGACTTGAGGTTATTCCAATTTCTTTGGTTACCTCTGGCTTGCTAGTAGATCTATATTGTTCACAATATTTAACTGGTTGCCTAACATGTTTAATGTTTGATTTAGGCCTAACAGTATCCTTTTTGACCACTTTAGGAAACTTTGTTCATGCTTTCTTAGCTTTTTCATGTTTAGACATAACCTGTTCATCTTCATCACTATCAGTTGTACAATCCTCAACAACTATAGCATCTGATTTCCTAACAAAGGACACCTTGTCCTTAGAAAGTGAAGTTTTACATAAACTCTCACTTACTTTCTCTACCTTAGGACTCTCAGTAGACTTGGAACCATATTCCATTATTGGTTCTTGAAACTCAGCAAATCCTGTGTGTGCTAGGTCAATACCTGGAGGTGAAGGAACACCTCTGTATGGTAGAGGAACAGATTTGTATCCTAAACCAGACTTAGCTTTATTGATTACTTGAGCTTCCCAAATCTTATTAATTCCCTCTGAGGCATAAGCTAAATCATCTACTGTTATCTTAACATTTTCAGTTTTATTTTTAGCTTTAGTTAATGATTCATTTTGTCTAGAAATTATTTCATCTCTGAACTCTATGCCTCTTTTTAGAGCATTCATGTCATCTGTAAACTTAGATTCATTTCCTGGAAAATGTAAAAGTTGTTTTTCAAGAACAGCTATTCCTCTTTTATGATTGCCTAAATTAGCTAATGCATCATATAACTGTTCTTGTTGATCATCAAATCTCTTTTTAAGATCTTCATAAGCTTTAAGAGTAGAGCATGATTCAGTACATTTAATTATGGAATTTACCTCTGAATCAGAAAAGGCCATTAGAGCAGTCTCAGTGGCCACCTAGTGCAGCATTTGTTGGTGCTTCCACTTCATCAGCCATGAAGCTCCAATCATAGTTAACCCCATCTATGGCTAGCATAGCCCTTGGCTCTTCCACTGTGACTTCCTTCTTCTTCTCTTGCCTATACCATGTGCTCCTATTATCCTGCTTCCTTGGGTTTCTACATTCTTTAGCAAAGTGTCCTAACCTGTGACAGTTGAAACACTCTACTTTCTTCTTATCAAACCCAGCAGTTTCATTACCATCAATGGTAATCTGCTTACCAGTTCTCTGCCAGAACTTCTTAGCCCTCATGCTAAGTAAAGCAACCTGCCATTTGATGTCCATCTCTTCCAAATCATTATCATCCAACTGATCAAGATTTTCATGAGTTAGAGGAGAACCACTAGTTTGACTAGACATGAATACATAGAATGCTGGATCTCCAAGTCCAGCAGCATTCTTTTGTGAACTAGTAGAAGGACCACCATAGATAGTATTAGAAACACCTTCATCTTCGTCTACATCTTCTGACTTACTAGTACTAGGAGATGACAAGAGTGCCACATTCCCAGAACTAGTACTATAGATTCCAGACTTCTTTAGACTTTGTTCAACAATTTTGAAGTTGTTGTACAAATCATTGAGTTTCATGGTTTCAATGTCTGGCTTGTTCATCCAGACAACCACATGAGTATGGAACTCATCAGGTAGGCTTCTCAAAAACTTCATTTGAGATCTTCTTTAGCTATCTCAACACTCAACACAGCTAACTGACTGACAAGCTTATGTAATCTTGAGAACAGCTTATCAAGTGATTCATTGCTATTTGAACTGAAGTTTTCGAATTGTTGTTTCAGCAATGTCTTCTGTGTTTTCTTGGTAGTTTCATTACCACCAAACCATGCACAAATCTCTTCAAAAAGAGTTTTTGCATCCGGATACTTGCTAAAGGATAGCATTTGTTCACCAGGAATGGTCATAAGCAACAAATTTCTTGCTTTTTGATCATTTCTCTTCTGTATCCTTTCATCACCGGTAGTTGGTCCAGTATTTCTTCTCCTTTCAGTTTTGCCTTCAACAATAACATCTGTATAACCTAGTGTGAAAGAATCACCATACAAAATGATATCCCAAAGAGCATAATCTTGAACCATAAAATATTGCTCAATTCTCAACCTCCACAACTCAAACTCATTCTGTTTGGTCCTGGGCAACTTTGTAGCAACATTTGTAGCAGTATCTTGAACATCCATTTCTTAAGCTTCTTCTTCTAAATCAACTATATCAGCCTGGCTCTGATACCAATTGAGAGGAATCGATACATTGTTAAGGTGGTTAAACCTTTGTGACTTTGTGTATATGATATATTGAGTTAATATGATTAAGTATGCGGAATCTACTTAATCACACTTAGAAGGTTATTTGTATTATGGAAATGGAAAGTAATGCTTTTGTAACGAACAATGAACATGCAATGTTAACACCAAATGATTCAATATTATTAAGATAATAATACGAGTGATCTTTTCTTATCACTAGGGTTGCAACCTTGAATCTTATGTTTCTATATCTTGTGATATTGTTTTTGTTTGTTCTTGGGAGATATATATTAAGCACTATCTTTTTCACACATATATATCTAGTCTAAGATCTTTCTTTTATATATCAAGAAAGATCTTTACAATAATGTTAAGTCTTGTCGAACAACTTGCTAGCTTATCTTATGTGTGTCAGTAACTAAGATACAACATGTATCTATGTTTACAACTTGTTATGAGAGTATAAGATAAAGACTGAGCACATGGGGTAAGATATTATCTACCGTATATAATTGACTTTAGTCAACCAGACTTAACGATAGAAGAGCATACTTAATTTTGTATTCACCAGAATTAACACTAGCAGACTTAATCTTCAACGACCAGACTTAACCAGGTAGCAGACTTAACCAGGAGTACCACTAGCAGACTTAACCACCAGACTTAATCACTTAGTGAATTTCCCGTTACTTAATCTTCAGAATATTTAATTCCCAACACGTGTCGTCGGTATATTTAAATCATAAACACAAAAGTAGATCTGGTCAACACTTTGACGCATTCGCTAAAGTTTCTCCCCCATCTCAATTATTGCTCCTCAGCTCCCGCCAGCGAATTAATCCTTCTCCACCACCAAAAGCAGTCTCCACCACAACCACCACAGTCTCCACCACGGCGAATTTTGTGACTGTTTTAGGATTTTAGTGATTAATTTCAGAAAGTCCCCGTCCAAAGTTAATCATCCTATAGAAAACCCGTCTGGAATTAATTTATTAGAAATTAATTTCAGAAAGTCCCCTGTTTGGGAATGCTTTTGGAATGTTTTGTCTCATTTAGGAAATGGATGCGTATAACTGATTTACTATTTGAGATGATTTCGACAGTGTTTCTCCTTTACTCCTACGAATATGTCATTAATGCACATATTTGGGGAGTTGAGGGGAAATGCTGCCGAAATTTTCTCAAATAGTAAATCAGTTATACGCATTCATATATGAGACGAATCATTCAAAGAGTGGGTTAGGATTGCCTTCCATAGTTGCACTAGGTGAACAAAACAACTCGTAATCATTAATTAAGTGCATATAATAAATGATTGCATCATAAAAATGCAGTTATGATAATTGATAAGAGTTGGACCCGTTGAGAGAATCGCTTTTCAAAAGAATTTCTTGATGGTCTTGCCGCATTCCTCGATCATTGCAAGCCATTATTGAATAGTTACGGAAAAATAAAATGTCCATGTCGTCGTTGTCGTAATGTTCCATGGATATCTCTTGAAGGTCTTAAAAACCACATAGGCTAAAATGGGTGGGACCCAACTTATACACAATGGTGCGATCACGGTGAACCGAATTCTGCGCTGTTAGTACATAACACAATACAACGTGAGATCAGTGACATGGGTGCGTGCCTTAATGATATTCTTGATATTCCTCCGAATAATGATCAAAATGATATTCTTGATATTCCTTCGAATAATGAGCCGACTCATGGAAATATTGGCGAGACAAGTAATGAGCCGACTCAAGCAACGACACCTCCTCTGCTTAACGAGTTTAAAGAGTTACTTGCAAGTTCCAATCAGGCTCTATACCCGGGTTGTGACTTTATGAAAACATTGGATTTTATGGCAAATTTTACGCATCTCAAGGTCAGCGGTAAATGGAGTGATACTTCATTTAACAAAACGCTAAAATTTCTCTAGGAGGTATTTCCGCCCAGGTTAGGTTACAATCTCCCACCGTCACACTATCATATAAAGAAGACATTTAAAAAGATCGGGTTAGGGTATGATTCGATACATGCTTGTGAAAATGATTGCTTACTATATCAGGGGGATGATGGCAAAGATTTGGAGTATTGTCCGGTCTGTAAAACGAGTAGATGGAAAGACAAGAACACAACGGGGAAGAAAGTTCCTAACAAGGTGTTACATTACTTTCCTATCATTCCTAGACTACAACGTTTGTACAAGTCTATTCACACTGCAAAACATATGACTTGGCATGCTACTGGAAAGTCTACGGAAAACGGTAAGATGCAACACCCGGTTGATGGTAAAGCATGGCAGAAGTTTGACAATAAATATTCGGATTTTGCTATAGAACCAAGAAACGTTCGATTAGGGTTGGCTGCTGATGGTTTCAATCCGTTCGGCAACCTTAGTCAGACTTACAGCATGTGGTCGGTCATATTAACAACATACAACTTGCCTCCGTGGTTATGCATGAAAGAGACTTCTTTGATGCTGACGTTGTTGATTCCTGGCCCTAAATCACCGGCGAAGGACATTGATGTTTACTTAAAGCCCTTGATTGATGACCTGCAGGAATTATGGAAAAAACCAAGTGTCTTGACTATGGACACTGCTACAGGCACTCAATACCACATGAGAGCGATGCTTTTATGGACCATCAATGATTTTCCTGCACGAAGTAGTTTGTCTGTTTGGCAAGGGCAAGGTTACTACGCTTGCCCTACATGCAAAGTAGACACTCCGGCTACGCGTGTGATAAGCAAAACAGCTTATGTTGGTCATAGAAGATTCTTAAAAAAAACCATAAATGGAGGAGGGACTATACGACATTCAATGGTGAAACCGATGATAGAGATCCTCCTAGAAAAGATACCAGGGCTGATATCTTGACTCAAATTGCGACATTGCCCACACGTGTGCCGAGGAAACATCCAGATTATGGGGGTGGGAAGATAAAACGTAATCATACAATCGAGCTGAACTGGACTAAACGGTCTATTTTCTACGATCTTGAATATTGATCTTTTCTTTCTCTACCACACAATTTAGATGTCATGCATATCGAAAAAAATGTGTTGGAGAGTATCTTGAACACCTTATTAATGAATGACAAATCTAAAGACACCGCTTAGGCAAGACAAGATTTGCAAGCTCTGGGCATTCGACAGGAGTTGTGGCTCGGAAACAAACAAAACGGGAAGTGCTCTAAGCCTCATGCTAAGTACTCCTTCACACCCGATAAAAGAAAACTCTTCTGTCAATACATCAAAACAGTTAAACTACCAGATAGGTTTGGATCCAAGTTCAAGTCAAAAGTGACCAAAGATGATAACAGTATAACAGGCATGAAGTCTTATGACTGTCATATAACGATGCAACGGTTACTTCCTTATGGACTTCAGCAATACTTGGATGCACAGACTTATACACCATTGATCGAGCTTTGTTTATTCTTTAAGCAAATTTGCGCCCGAACTTTGATGGTGAAAGACATGGTGAAAGCTAAAGACCAGTTGATCAATATTTTGTGCAGTCTCGAGCAAATATATCCTCCTGCTTTTTTTGACATTATGATTCACTTGGTTATGCATTTACCTGAAGAGGCTGTTTCATTCTGGTGGATGTATCCATTTGAAAGATACATGAAGAAGCTAAAAAACTATGTACGAAATAAAGCTAAGCCGGAGGGTTCAATAGCGGAGGGTTATGTTGCAAACGAAGCATTAACTTTCTGTTCTCGTTATTTTCGTGGTGTTGGGACAAAATTTAATCGTCCCGCTGCATCTCAGGACTGTCCTCGCCCAACAAGTGATTTCCAGGTGTTCCGCTCACTATGTACTAAGTCTGGTAAGGAGACATTGATTCTGTTAGGTCTCCAAGAAATGAAGAGAGTGATATGGTATGTACTTCACAACAGTCCTGAGATCGACACGTACATGGACGCGTTTGAGAGGTATGCGTTTATATTTTGAAATTTCTTTTTCCCAAGTTATCTTTTCGATTTATTCCAATATCATGTACATTTTCAAGGAATTTCCTGATATCGACATGCAACAAGAATTTCCGAGCTCGTTTGAGACAAAGGTAAACTTATTGTATGTATTTCCATGTATAAATAACGACTATTACTCATCTCCATCTATTCTAATCTTTTTTCATAGATCCGTAAACTTTACATAGCCAATGACCCAAGCTGTACTCCCGACTTATTCGCTTTGGCTTGTGGACCATCATCGACCCCAATCTCAGTCAACTCTTGCGTAGTCAACGGTGTGAGGTTTGTCGTACACAGCCGCGATATAAAACGTACAACTCAGAACAACAGAATTTGTTCACCTGGTGAGAAGAAGGGAGAAATGTATTATGGTCAGCTAGAAGAAATTCTGGAGTTCGAGTATTCCCAGTTCAAAGTTGTGTTGTTTCGAGTCAAGTGGTTCGACTTATGCAACAAAAGAGGTAGACTCCAACGTTTTACCACTAGAAACAACATGACACAAATTTTGGCATGTAGCTATGCGTTCGAAGATCAACCTTACATTCTTGCAACACAAGCAAAACAAGTCTTCTACCTTGAAGATCCTGCCAGACGACTACTCCATTTGAAGGTCATCCAAGAAGTAAATCATAACACAACCTAGGATGTCATCGTGGTAGAAGACGATGATAATGTGATACATGGCAACAACTCATCCGATCTCGAACTGTCTGCTAATTTGAATGATTTGGAACTTGAAACCTTAAATATCGATGGTGAATCAACGTTAGTTGAGGCACCACCACCAATCATTCCTGTTGATGACGATGATGATTTTATTGATGATGAAGACGACGATCCTTATGATTTAGCAGCTTCTGATAATGAAGTCGCAAACAATTCTGATGATGAAGTTCAAGTTGCGACTAATGTTGTTTATGATAGTGTTTGTGATTGTGCAGATTGATCTTAAAATGTAACTTGTAAAACGACACTTATTTTAATGAAATTGTTATGGATTGTTTAAAAGTGTATATTTATTTTGAATGTGTATGTATTTGAATGTGTGCATGCTTATGTTAATTTGTTCCCGAATTTCTATATGTTATTCAACTTGTACTTTTACAGATGGCAGCAGCAGTTGCGCGCAGTCATGGTGGTGACGGTGCCGGTGACCCACCACCTTCCCCTACCCGTCAGATTGAGATCAGGTGCCGTGATGGTGGTAAGAATTTCTAGATTATATGTATGTATATATATATATATATATATATATATATATATATATATATATATATATATATATATATATATATATATAAGCTTTTGATAGCTTATGGTGAGCTTATTTTTGTTTAATTAGTTTTAAATTCAAAAAGTCAAAATTGCTCATTTGCTTATTCTCTGTGCTTATTTGCTTATTAGTAGCTTTTATCTGCTTAATTCTGTCTTTATTTGCTTTTAGTAGATTAATTGTAGTTAGAACATCATTTCTTTAAGTTTTCATTAAAATCTCATAAAATCCAAAAATATTAGCATAAGTGGTTTAGCTTATTATAGTGCTTATTTTATGGTCATTTTAGGTTAATTGTAGTTAATATAGCTTAATTATCATAATTGGTTCAATACTTTGGCTCAAATCAGTCTTAAACATAAATAATCTCAAAAGCAGTCACATAAGGTAGTGTTTGGAATAGTCCCAAATTGGGTCAAAATAAGGTTATTACTATTCATCTTGACTAGAATTAAGTTTGACTTAGCTTATTTTAGTTTAAATCAGTTGATCTTAGGTTCATTGGATCTGTTTTGAAGGAATTTTGTAGGGTTTAAATTGTTGAAGTTCATTCATGCTTGTTTAGGCTAATTGATAAGATAAGCAGCTATGGTCCTTAAATGTGCTTTTTCTAAGTGGCTTTTAGTATGATAAGTTGAATTGTATGAGTAGAATTTGATTCAAATAGATTTGAGTGGATTTTGACCCATTTCTGTGTCATTGGTACATCAGAACCATATAACTGCCTGCATCAACCATTTTTCTCAATACAACTCCTGTTTTTGAATTTTCATAAGCTCATTATATGCTTGTTTGGTCTAAAACTTGGTACAAATACTCTTGGGTTGCTTATACACTTGTCCCACATTTTTTAGATTTTTTAAAATTAGCTTTAGATAGCTTTTTCTTAGCTGCAAAAGTGCCTCAGTAGCTTAATATAAGCCTGCATCAGAAGCCGTTTAGCTTATTCTATTCTAGTGCTTTTCTGCTTATGATTATAGCTTATTCTGAGATCTTTGGTCCATTTAGATTAAGCTTAGTTTAATTCAGCTTTTTCTAGTTTTTTTAGCTTAGGATTAGCTTTTTAGCTTATTGCCTTTTGCTTGTTTTCTTTCATTAGTGATGCGTGGTTTTGCAACCTTACAACAGGTTTTACCTCTCGAGGGATCTCAAGAGGCTTACAACCCCACCAGGCAGTGTACCTGACCGATGTAGTATAGTGTAGTGGTAAGTACGGGGGATTGATCGTTCTCCACAGGGAATAGTGTTCGTTAGGTATGAAAAACTACTCTAATAGGTCTAAGGGTGAGGGAAGATTCTTTTTTGTATTTTTTTTATATTTTTATGAAAGCAAGTAAAATCTCGAGTTTGAAAGAGTGGGCGGAATTAGTTGCTAATCAACTAACCCAAATAACTACGAATGCAAATAAAATAAAATAACTGAAAATGAAAAGGTGGTAAAACTTATGTGGAGAGAAATGTGTTTACTTAGATTTCCTTACTCCCTAACTATCTTTTACCGGTTGATTAGTGTGTATTAATTGCGTGGATGACGGGTGTATTCCTTAATACCAATCGTGGGGTGGCGTACGTACTTCCCCAACTCTACAAGCTCCTACTTCACTCCTATGTCGAGCCGGCTAGGAAGCTCCTAACATGGGATCACTAGAATTCGCTTGTGCATTAAATACAACCATAAAAACCTTAGTACGCATTGGTTCATGCTTCTTAAGACGTTCAAGCAAGTTACCGAATAGGAGGTTAGCCAGTTTTTTAAGCCTAACATAGATAAACAATCATCCCATACAACTAATAACACACTAATAACCAATAATCAATAGCTAGGTTTCATTAGATCTAAGCAAACACAAAGAAAACCTAGCCTAGCATGTTAAACAAAAGACAAGAACAAGATAGAATCAAACAACACATAGACATATTGAATGATTAATTGATAACTTATCTTCAATGTAACATGGAAGATCTCAAGGCAAAAAGCCTTGAAAAAGCTGCTAAAATCGTCCTAGGGTTTTTGACACACAAAGTTCCACAATAAGTTCCACACTAATGACAAAAAATTGCAAAACTATATATAGACTTTCAGATCTGACGGCGTCACGTTATGGAGTGTGACGCCGTCACCTCGCCGCTTTTAGGGTTCCCGGATGGCCTTCTTGACGCCGTCCCTCTTTAGCTCTCCAAAATCCGTTCTGGCTTATCAAGGCTTGACGCCGTCAGAATTAGGCGTGACGCCGTCCCTCTTTAAATTAAGTCGTGACGACCTTGATCAGATTAAAGGGTGACGCCGTCATAATTTCCATGCAAAATTCTCTGGCTTATCATGAGTAATTTTCACATCCACCACTTTTGCCAAGCCATGACGCCGTCTGGGGATAATCCTGACGCCGTCAAAGGTACTTTCCAGCGTAAATTTGAGACTTTGTCGTTTTCTTCACTTTTATGCTCCAAAAACGTCCAAAATGCTTCCTTTTCCAGATTTCTTCTCAAAAGTACCTAAAATGACAAAAGGAACGATTTAGGGCAATATTTGATCAAATAAATACGATTTAGGGCTTAAATGACCCCCTAAAAGCGGTACACTTTTCGCTTCATCAAATACCCTTACACTTGAGATTTGCTTGTCCTCAAGCAAATGCGCTTTTATTCTAATCAAAATACAAGTTAGGGGTCATTTAACGCTAATATAAAAGTAATTGCAACATATAGTCGTTCCACTTTAATCATAATAAGCACGGAGATTACATACTAGCACCTCACAAGTAGTGTTTAGATACTCACATCTCTCAAGTGTCATCAAAATAAATCTCATAAATGAAAACGGATAATATCTCTCACTACCTGTCATAGCAAATAGATTACCATAGGCTTGGGAAAGGATCAAAAACCTCCTCCACTAGGCGTAAGCACCTAAGATAAACTATCAAAGAGGGCTTTTACATGGGTTATAACGTTAGGTGTAGGGAAAAGGAAAACACGGTTTTGTTGGATAAGAGATATTTTACTAGTGGCGAGTTAAAGATCTTGATCAATTACATGTACTATACAATGTTGCTAAGCCAAGACTCGACTCGATTTAAGCTAATGAAAGAAAATAACAAAAACATAAAATAAAACGGGATGGTAGTTCGTATGTTTTTTTTTTTTTTTAACTTTTCTTTTTCTCATTTTTTTTTGTATTTTTCTTGATTTTTCGATTTTTTTTTTTTTTTTTTTTTTTTGACATACACTCTTGCCCTACCATCCAAAATAATACATCATAGGGGCGTTGCATTCCCCTTACACTTGAACTTTTACATAACTTTACAATTACTATTCTAATGACTCGAATTAAGATAATTGAAAAACTTGGAGTACTTTTAAAATATTTAGCACATATGGGGGTAATAAATGATGTTCTTCCCCATTACTCCATTATACTAGTACTTTACCCACGAGTCCCAATCGTCCCAAAACAATATGTACAAGGATATGACTCGACTTAGCAACCATGTAATCAACTAGATAATTAACTTGGGTTTAAACAAATGTTGTCACAATAATGCACTAAAAATGAGTACATACAAGGTAGGCTAAGGCGATTTGGGTGTACATTTAAGTGGGGTGTAAATAAATTCTTCCTTTAAGTAAAATGCTTAAAGGTCGAAACGAAAAGATAGGCTCTGAAGAGTGTACTAGGGGTATCGTGTACCAAAAATGAGTACAACGCAAAGGGTGTGGGAGAATTACTTGACCAATGTAGCCAAAGTAATTATAACAAAAACACAGGTGTAAAACAATGGGTTAATCCTAATGCCTCTTATCATGTAGTAAATCTAACTACACGAATGTAGTCTCACTTGTGGCCTCGGAATGGTCCTAACGCAAGTTCTAGAATCTAAGTGCTACCGGTACACACATCATAGCATAAATGCTTTTCCTAACAATTCTAGGGGCGAACCTCACATATTTGGGGGTGGAAAATTGTTTTAGTGGTACGGTTTTTGTGCTAGTCATATAACTCCTATCCGTGAGACGCTCATTAAGATCAAAGTTTCACTCCTAAATGTTGTAAAAAAATTTTAAATTTGGCACTAAAATTACCCTAACAGGTGTTTCTCTTAGTTTTATTACACATCTACCATTAAACAAACAAAAATCAAGCGTAAGAGCATTCTCTAATCGTATTTTTTTACCCCCCCCCCCCCCTTACACTTAAGATGAACATTGTCCCCAATGTTCAAATAACAAGATGTAAAAGTATAAAGTAAAAGAATGAAATCAAATACTCCCCTGATTCGCTCGGTGGATAATGAAGTAACATGGTTAGATATTCTTCCAAAGTAATGTTGAAGCTCCATGACTAATGCATTGCCATAAGCTTGATCCAAAAAACATTTCCTTGTCCAAAATAACCTGTTAAACCTGAGAAAACAAACACGAAAACCTGCATAATATCGGCGGGATAAACTCTATATATAAGGATATAATGCTTATAGAATGATAATTTTGCAGATTCCTGGAGATTATAAGTTAGAGATTTAATAAAAACTTTTTATGAAAACAAAACTTTCAAAAATTTCAGAAAATTAAACCTGACGCCGTCAGGTTGTAAATCCTGACGCCATCAGAAATGATCTGACAGAATTCTCATGTTACGTTTCCGGAAAATTTTTTGAAAAACCTATACCTTACTTCCTGGAAATCCTGCAAAACATCATTATGACTCGATACAAGCATTTGACTCAAACAAATACTAATATGTATGTTAATTTATTATTACTACGATTCATGTTCATTTGTGTTCTAATAAACCGATTTAGATTTCCCTTACACTTAACTTTTGCAAAATACCTTTATATGTAGTTAAGACGAAGTTAAAAACAAAATAAAGCATTTTCACAATTTAGTTTTGAACATGAATCAATAATAATAAAATTAAATCATACACACGGAAACAAATAAAATCAAACGAACAAATAAATAAACACACAAAGCAAATAAAACTTGGGTTGCCTCCCAAGAAGCGCTTTTCTTTATTGATGAGTCTTGTAGCTAGACTCAAAGTCACCTTACATTACGTGACTCCATCATTGGTCACGGTTCCTAGGCCATTCTCCTTTGATTCTCTATCAGAATCACTTTCATAATAAAGGTATTTCGGGTCCTCGAGATCAAAAGGATTGTTTCGGTATTTAGAACTAAGCTCCTTATCATGCTTAAAGAATCCACTTGACAGGTCAAAAGTGTCCTTACATCCCCTTCTCACATCTTCATCACATAACACGAGTTGGGAACTTAACCCATCGAGCCCTTCATAATCAATCTCCTTGAATTCTCTCATCTTGTAAGGCGTTTGGTATGAGATTTCCCTAATCCCATCGGTGAAAGTCATGATCCCATTGAGCTCGTCCACAACCAAGCTTGTGGCCTTGCAAAAAGGTGCCCCAAAAACAACTTGTGATAACCTGGGATCGATGTACTTTTCGATATTATCGACGATTGCGAAGCTCATAGTGAATGTCATGTTTCCTACAAACACCTGTACATCATCATCTATGCCAATGTCGTCCTTCCCTTTACGAATCATTCCCCATCTGCAAATGTTGTTATAATGGAACAAGGACATCACATTTTTGGTTAAACATGTGTCGATGTAAACATTATAAAAATGCTTGTGACCAATCATGCAAGGTATTTTGAGATTATTCGGATCACATCGCTTAATTCGGCCAGGCCTTCTACCGCATAGCCCCCATGTGTTGCCACATGCTGATGGTTGATACTCATACACTTCTTCACAGCCATCCCGAAAAATCACTTTCCTGACACCATCGGTAAATAATGCACTCCTATCATCCTCATCGAGTATCACTCCCGTTGCTTTTATGAATGGTTTGCCTAGAACAAGGCCAGTTAAGGATGGACTGATGATAGAGTTCATGTTATAAATTACAGTTAACTCGATATGAAAGAGGAACTTTTCTATCACAATTGGTACCCTCCTTATTACCCCGATGATATTAGACCCTTCATATTTGACTTGTTCGGTGAAGGCTTCGTTATATAGAGAGAGGGATATTGCATTCATAGAAGAGTTGGGGTTTATGTAGGCATCTTTTATAAACTTTTTCCCAGTGGTGCAAGATATCTTAAAGACCCTAGGAGCGCCATCCTCTATTCTCTCTCCGAATCCCATAGGCAACCTTGTTGTGCCCTTCTCAAGTTCCTCCACCAGGGGGCGGTCTAGCAGTCCTGGGAGCCCATGAGGCATTTCAGATTTCTCTTCCGAGCCCTCCTCATCACTCACCTCTCTTGTACTCGAGTTCTTTGGTGAGTCTAGATAGTCGTCGGGCGCCTCGGGTTCTTTTCGGGAACTTCACCCTCCATTTCATTGTCCACATTCTTGGTTGTTTGTTGGTCCAGATTGGGTTTAGGAACAGGTATTGTTGTAATGGTGTTCACGAAGTGGAGAGGTTTCGAAGGGGTATGAGTATCTCCAGTTTCTTTTCCGTTTTGTGATATGTGTTTGAAGAGTTTACTAGGGTGCTTGATTTTTACAGGAGGGGGTGTTTGGTGAGTCACCGTGACAGATTTGATCTCATTAACTCGTGCCAACTCACAAGTTGACCTGCCAGCAAGGCGATCATTGATAACCTTTAACAGGTTATCAACCTTGTTGTTCATATCAACTTGCTGTTGTCTGAATTGATTCTCAAGTTTGGAGAGCTGTGTTTCTTGAGAGAGAATGAATTTTTGCAGTGATTCCTCGTGATTTTGTTGTTTACGCGTATGTTGCTGAGGATAATGTTCAGACCAGGTGAGTGGGGTGGAGTCATTGAATGATACGCTTCGAGTTTGGTTCCAACTAAAATTTGGCTTACTCTTCCATGCCTCATACCTATCTTCGGAATTCTTGTGTCCATAATTAGTAGTGAGCCACTTATCTCCCGCCTTATCGATTCGCGAGGATGCGAATTCTTTGAAAGCCTGTTTGGGGAGTTCCATGCAATCATGAGTGTTGTGGGGACCACTACATAATTTACACGAAGAAGTGATTTTGTTCACTTGGCTTGAAGGTTTAGGAGCCTCGTAGGATTTCATGAGAAACTTGACTTGGTCTTCAAGTTCTATGATCCTACGGTCAGAAGTGCTTGAATTGTTCGAAGGCAAAGATATTGCCTTGACCGTTTTATTCAAATCACGGGGATCACTCCAACTTTCATTGTCATAAAGAGCAAGATCTTCTAGGAGAGCCCATGATTGTTCCGCACTTAGATCACGTAGCTTACCACCAGCCGATTGGTCAATGGTTTGCCTCGTGGAGAGATTGATATGGTCATAGAAGATTTGGACTTGGAGCCAAAGTTCTATGCCATGGTGAGGGACTTTTTGGAGTAAGTCCTTGAATCGAGTCCATGCCTCGTAGAAGGTTTCGCCTTGACGTTGTTGGAACATCAAGATATCATTCCTTAGCTTGGTAGTTCTTCCCGGTGGAAAAAACTGAGCTAGGAAACGAGTGGTGAGATCATCCCAAGAGGTGATGGATCCTGCGGGTAGACGCTCTAGCCATTGACTAGCTTGGTCCCACAGAGAGAATTGAAAGAGACGCAGTCGGGTCGTCTCACGAGTGGCAACATCAAGGTCTAGAGAATCAACGATTTTGAGAAAGTCCTTGAGATGTTGATTAGGATCTTCAGAACGAAGTCCATGGAATGCGCACCCGCTTTGCACCAACCGGATGGTGTCGGATCACAAGGGTATGACATTGGCTCCTTGAGTGAGCTCAATGGTGTTTCGATAGCCATGGTGGCTAGGACGGGAGTAGTCTCCTAAAGTACGGGCTCTAGGAGGTGGTGGTGGTTGTTGTGGTGGTGGGATGTTGGGATCGAGGATATTACCATCTTCCATGATGTCGAATGGTAATGGTTACGAACAAAGAAACGAAGAAAATAGATAGACTAAAGAAAACCTAGAAAAAGAAAATAAAAATCTCACTAGAAAGGAATCTAGTGAGTAGACCTATAAAATAAAAATTCAACCTAAACAATAACTATTCCCCGGCAGTGGCGCCAAAAACTTGATGCGTGGTTTTGAAACCTTACAACAGGTTTTACCTCTCGAGGGATCTCAAGAGGCTTACAACCCCACTAGGCAGTGTACCTGACCGATGTAGTATAGTGTAGTGGTAAGTACGGGGGATTGATCGTTCTCCACAGGGAATAGTGTTCGTTAGGTATGAAAAACTACTCTAATAGGTCTAAGGGTGAGGGAAGATTCTTTTTTGTATTTTTTTTATATTTTTATGAAAGCAAGTAAAATCTCGGGTTTGAAAGAGTGGGCGGAATTAGTTGCTAATCAACTAACCCAAATAACTACGAATGCAAATAAAATAAAATAACTGAAAATGAAAAGGTGGTAAAACTTATGTGGAGAGAAATGTGTTTACTTAGATTTCCTTACTCCCTAACTATCTTTTACCGGTTGATTAGTGTGTATTAATTGCGTGGATGACGGGTGTATTCCTTAATACCAATTGTGGGGTGGCGTACGTACTTCCCCAACTCTACAAGCTCCTACTTCACTCCTATGTCGAGCCGGCTAGGAAGCTCCTAACATGGGATCACTAGAATTCGCTTGTGCATTAAATACAACCATAAAAACCTTAGTACGCATTGGTTCATACTTCTTAAGACGTTCAAGCAAGTTACCGAATAGGAGGTTAGCCAGTTTTCTTAAGCCTAACATAGATAAACAATCATCCCATACAACTAATAACACACTAATAACCAATAATCAATAGCTAGGTTTCATTAGATCTAAGCAAACACAAAGAAAACCTAGCCTAGCATGTTAAACAAAAGACAAGAACAAGATAGAATCAAACAACACATAGACATATTGAATGATTAATTGATAACTTATCTTCAATGTAACATGGAAGATCTCAAGGCAAAAAGCCTTGAAAAAGCTGCTAAAATCGTCCTAGGGTTTTTCACACACAAAGTTCCACAATAAGTTCCACACTAATGACAAAAAATTGCAAAACTATATATAGACTTTCAGATCTGACGGCGTCACGTTATGGAGTGTGACGCCGTCACCTCGCCGCTTTTAGGGTTCCCGGATGGCCTTCTTGACGCCGTCCCTCTTTAGCTCTCCAAAATCTGTTCTGGCTTATCAAGGCTTGACGCCGTCAGAATTAGGCGTGACGCCGTCCCTCTTTAAATTAAGTCGTGACGACCTTGATCAGATTAAAGGGTGACGCCGTCATAATTTCCATGCAAAATTCTCTGGCTTATCATGAGTAATTTTCACATCCACCACTTTTGCCAAGCCATGACGCCGTCTGGGGATAATCCTGACGCCGTCAAAGGTACTTTCCAGCGTAAATTTGAGACTTTGTCGTTTTCTTCACTTTTATGCTCCAAAAACGTCCAAAATGCTTCCTTTTCCAGATTTCTTCTCAAAAGTACCTAAAATGACAAAAGGAACGATTTAGGGCAATATTTGATCAAATAAATACGATTTAGGGCTTAAATGACCCCCTAAAAGCGGTACACTTTTCGCTTCATCAATTAGCCCACTATATATATATATATATATATATATATATATATATATATATATATATATATATATATATATATATATATATTATATATATATATATATATATATCAAAGAAACTTAAACTTGATCATTTGAATTTGGTTACATGTTACTTTATGACGTTTTCACTCACTCCAATTTCAGGATCACATCGACCCCGCCGA